>JAQQSU010008028.1:0-13059 GCA_028627135.1 Pseudochirops cupreus | reverse complement strand
CGTAGCTCTTAGAAAGAGGCTGGGAACTCTTCCTATATACTTCTGGCTGACTGGATAATAAAGACTCCAAGACCGAGGCCCAAGACGGTGATCCGGATCTAAGCCACTCAACGCGAGAGCCCTGGCCAGACCAGTCGCTCAGTCCCCCTGCTGTCTGCAGGCCGGGGCGGGAAGCTGCAAAGCCGAGGCAGGTGCAAAACCTGTGCCTTTCACTTTTCTGCTCTGGAGGCCTTCTGGCCAGACTGCTTATCTCCCCCTTTCAGAATTCCCATTCACAGCTGCCGCTAATCCACTCACCTGAAGCTTCTCAGGTCATCGGCTCCTCCCGTCCAGCCGCCCCCGGGGCACAGCCGTGACTTCAGGCCAGGCTGGTTTATGTTGGCAGTGCTGATATGGTTCCTCGTAGCTGAGCTGACTTTAGTGGGAAGTATCTTTGTGTGCGTTTTGGAGTTCCAGGATTGGTTTAGAGTCCTATTTTATGGGTATTTTGGGGTGGCTATGTGAGAACTGCGATATGTTGCTGCTTCTACGCCGCCATCTTGGCTCCGCCCCCTATGTGTTATCTTCTACAATTAGAATGCAGGCTTCTTTTTATTCCAATTTATTTATTTATTTTTAGTTTTCAACATTCATTTCCAGAAGGTTTTGAGTTACAAATTTTCTCCCTTTCCTTCCTCTATTCCCCACCCCAAGACAGTGTGCCTACTGAATACCCCTTCCCCAAATCTGTTCTCTTTTATATCCTCCCAATTACCCACCCCAACTTTCTAGTAGGGAAAGATGGACTTCTATATCCCAATGCCTGTATATCTTATTTCCCAGTTGCACATAAAAAAATAATAATAATAACATTTGTTTTTACATTTTTGACTTGCAGATTCTTTCCCTTCTTTCCTGCCCATACACCCCCATGGGGAAGACAAGCAATTCACTATAGGTTGTACATGTATAATTACACAAAACATTTCCATAGTAATTACATTGTGAAAGACTAACTATATTTCCCTCCTTCCTATCCCACACCCACCATTTATTCTATTTTCTACTTTGACCGTGTCCCTTTTCAAATGTGTTTGATTCTAACTACCCTCTCTCACAATCTGTCATCCTATCATCCCCTATCTTATTCCCTTCCCTGCTACTTTTCTGTAGGATAAGATACCCAATTGAGTGTATATGTTATTCCCTCCTTAAGCCAAATTCAATGAGAGTAAGGTTGTCCCATTCCCTTTCACCTTCCTGTTCTTCCCCTCCATTGTAATATTTTTCTCTTGCTTCTTTTATGAGAGATAATTTATCCTATTCTATCTCTCCTTTTCTCTTCCCATTATATTCCTCTCTCACCTCTTAATTTTATGTTTTAGATATCATTACTTCATGTTCAACTCATCATGTGTCCTCTGTATATGTATACACATACACACATATATACACACTGACATATATACATATATATATGTATGTATGTGTGTATACACACAAACATCCTCCTATACATACATATATGTGTATGTGTGTATATCTATCTATCTATCTATCTATCTATTCCCTTTAACTATCCTTATGCTGAGAAAAGTGCCATGAGGTACAATTACTGTCTTTTCAAGTAGGAATGTAAATAATTCAACTTTAATAAGCTCCTTATGATTTCTTTTTCCTGTTTACCTTCTCATGCTTCTCTTGCTTCTTGTATTTGAGAGAAAATTTTCTGTTCATTTCTGTTTTTTTCATCAAGAATGCTTGGAAATCCTCTATTTCAATAAATGACAATATTTTCAGCTGAAGCATTATACTCAGTTTTGATTGGTAGGTGATTCCTCATTTTCATCCTAGCTCCTTTGACCTCCAGAATATCATATTCCAAGCCTTTCAATCCCTTAATGTAGAAGCTGTGAGGCCTTGTGTTATCCTGATTGTGTTTCCACAATACTCAAGTTGTTTCTTCCTGATTGCTTATAATATTTTCTCCTTGACCTGGGAACTCTGAAGTTTGACTATAATATTCCTAGGAGTTTTCTTTTGGGGATCTTTTCCAAGAGGTGAATGGTAAATTCTTTCAATTTCTATTTTGCCCTCTGATTCTAGAATTTCAGGGCAATTTTCCTTGAGAATTTCTTAAAGGATGATTTCTAGGCTCTTTTTTTATCATGGCTTTCAAGCAATCCAATATTTTTTAAAATTATCTCTACTGAATCTATTTTCTAAGTCAGTGATTTTTCCAGTGAGATATTTCACATTGTTTCTATTTTTTTTTAAATTTGTTTTGATTTGTTTTACAGTATCTTTAGTTCTCACAAAGTCATTAGCTTTCATTTGCTCACTCTTATTTTGTAGGAATTATTCTCTTCAGTGAGTTTTTGAAATTCCTTTTCCATCTGGCCAATTCAACTTTTAAAGACATTCCTCTCCTCATTGGCTTTTTGGTGATTTTTTTCCATTTCAGGTAGACTCTTTTTAAGGTGTCATTTTCTTCAGTCAAGCTGTTGACTTGCTCTTCATGATTTTCTTTCATCATTTTCATTTCTCTTTCCAATTTTTCCTCCACTTTTCTCGTTTGATTTTCAAAATCTTTCCTGTGTTCCTCCTCGGCCTGTTGACCTGTTCATATTTTTCTTGGAAGTTATTGATGCAGGAATTTTGACTTTGTTGCCTTTTTCTGGTTCCATGTTTTGATCCTTTTTGTTCCCAAAAAAGGATTCTAAAGTCTGATTGTGCTTCCTCTGTTTGCTCATCTTGCCAGTCAATTATTTGTCTTTTGATCTCTTGGCCATGGTAGAACTCTGCTTTCAGAGCAGAGAGAGTTGTGTTACAAATTGCTGGGGTTTTTTCAATTGTTGTCAGAGCTGTGGTCAGAGCTATGAGGAGGGTGCCCTCTCTGCAGCCACCATAAGCTCTGGCACACTGGCATTCCTTACCCCAGGACCACCAACCAAGACTGTGACTGAGATCCAAGCAGGTCAAAGCAAGAGCAATTACTCTCTGAATGGTTGCTTGGTCCCTCTATGATCTGCAGGCCAGGAGCTCTACAGGTAGCCAGCTAGCAGTAGTTGCAGCCCCCATTCTGACACTACCTCTTGCCCTGGGGCCAGGGGCTGGAACACATTCTTCTCTCACCCTGAATCAACAGAGTTTTCCACTTTTTTACTTTCTCTTTGGTGTTTATGAGTTGAGAAGTCTGGAAATCACTACAGCTGCTAGTGATTCACTGTCCTGAAGTCTGCTCCAGCCAGTCTGGACCTCTGTTGGGGCCACCCTGGGTCTGGCCCTGTGTGACTCATGCAGAACTGAGCTCAGCTCTCAGCTCTGGGCAACAGATCCTTCCCGTTGGCCTGCCAGGCTGCCTTCAGGAGGAGATTTGTTTTTTTCACTGTCACTTTGTGGGTTCTGTAGCTCTACAATTTGTTTAGCATCATTGTTTTTACATGTATTGGAGGTGTTTGAAGTGGGAACTCAAGCAAGTTCCTGCTTTCACTCTGCCATTTTGGCTCCATCCTCATTTACCAGAATGCAAGCTTCTTGAGGGAGTTTTATTTATATTTGCAATGCTAGCTCTTAGCACAATCCTCAATATACAGTAGGCATTTAATAAATGATAGATGGGACAGAAGAAAACAAACATTTAATAACTATGTACTACATGCCAGGTGCTGTGCTAATTGATCTGTAAATATTATCTCCTTTGATTTTCACAACAACTCTGTGATAGGTGTTATAATTTTCCTCATAGCAAAATCTAATACAGACAGAGGTTAAATTACTTTCCAAGGTTCACACAGCTAGTAAATGCCTGAGATCAGTTTTGAACTCAGTCTTCATAACCAGAGGCCTATAGCTCTTTCTACTGATCCACTTTGCAGCCTAATTCATTTATGTGACTATAAAATTCAAATAAGCAAGACTGGCCTAAAGAGGATATATGAGAATACATCTTTGATCCTCCTTTGCAGAGAGAGGGGACTATGGATGTTGAATATTACATATAATGTTGTATTGCATTGATCTGCTTTTCTCTTTCCTGAAAATTTATCTCTGTTTTATTCTTTTTTTAAAGTGATAGTTTAATAGGAATAAATGTAGTGGGAAGATATGCTGAGAAACAAAGGTGATAAAAAATTAAATATATAAACATATTTATTCTCGCACAGTAAGTTAGAGTTAAAAAGTATTCTGGCTCACTACAAAGGTATTTTTCCATTTCATAGAATCAAAAGTTCATAGTTATAATGCTAGAAGGGAATTTAAAAACATCCTAACTTATCATAGATGAGCTAACTGTGGCCCAGAGAAGTTGCCCAAGGTCATGGAAGTGGTAAATGGAATATCTAGGATTTAAAGCCAGATCTTGTGAATGCAAGTCCAATGTTCTTTTCAATGTGCCAACTTCAATTAATTTCAACACAGAAAGCACTGATAGAGCAGTTCAAATTTATCCTATACTGTTGTTTCAGTAAATGCCCAACCCTTTGTGACTCCATTTGGGATTGTCTTAGCAAAGATATTAAGAGTTCTCTGCCATTTTCTTTCCCAGCTCATTTTACAGGTGAGGAAACTAAAGCAAAAAAGGTTAATTGACTTATGCTGGGTCATATAGCAAGTAAATGTCTGAGATAAGATTTGAACTCAGGAAAATAGATCTTTCTGAGGCCAGGCCTGGCACTCTATCTAATGCATCACCTAGCTGTCCATTATCATGTATATTTGCCATTAACATTCTCATCCTCCCCTCAAGATATGAAAAAAATGTTTCTACCTGTTTTAAAAATTATTAAAATCCTTATATTCAATAGGGATATTAGTGTTGCATAAAAGTTTTATGAGAGTCAATGGGCTTGGATAGTGCCTCCAGAAAAAAAGCAAAAGTAATCAAAGAGGAAAAAAAAATAGTGCCTACTCTATGCCAGGCACTGTGTTAAACATTGGGGATTCAGAGATAAAACACAATTCAGAGTATTCAAACTGCCTAAGATGCTAAGACAAAAGTCATAATTATAGCTTAACATGGCTATTCAGGGAAGAGTAGTACCTCTTGTGTGAATGTTGCTGAGGCCCCTTTCAGGGCTGCTTTCCACTTGTGGTTTGACCTACCATTCAGCTCTCACCTATAGCTCCAAGAAGTTGTAGCAGCTACACTCTGGTAAAACCATTTCAGCAGAGAGACTAAACCAAGTTGAATATAATCAATGTACTTCAAAACCATTGGTGAGTTAACAGGTTGTCTACCCCAAGCAGGTGGAGACTTCCCTGGCAGAAGAGGTAGATGTGAACAATTTGTTCCAATGATCCACAAAGGTACTGATGCAGATGCTGTGGAGTGCTTAGAACTTGGTTAGACATGCATCCTGACATCATGAGTCATTTTGACTTTTGTCATGCCACTGGACCTCAATGTCTCTGGAAGAGAGAGTTAGACTGATGACTTCCTGTAACTCCACCTCTTTAAATTCTATTAATATGTGGGTCAAAATACATCACCCTTAAACTCATGTTTATCTGATCAACCATAGTTTAGCACACTGTACATTGACCCCAACATAATGGTGTCATTTTGGTCCTTTTTGAGTACTAAGGACAAGAATCAAGGTTGTATATCATTTTTACATATTTATTAGCATGCTCTCTCTCCTATTTGGCAGCAAGTTTCTTAGAAAAGGGATTGTCTTTGACATGTCTTTGTGTCCTGACATCTTAGCTTAGTGACTGACCCATAATAAGTACTTGATAAATGTTTAATGACTGATTGGCTGATTAGGTCATCTTTACTTTCCAGAAGTTTATAGCCTACTAGGAGTGTAGAGGTAAATACATGAATAACTATGAGGCATATGGCTATAAGTTTCTTCAGATATGTGTAAACAAAGAGCTATAAATCTTTAGAAGAGAGGTCATATCCATTTGAAGAAACGATGGAATACCTCATGAAGGGGGTAACGTTTAAGCTCAACCTTTAAAAAAGAACAGGGATTTATATGTTGCATATAGTAGGGAAAGGTAAAAAAAAAATTGTGGTAAGTGCTCCTATGATAAGAAAATGGCTTGACCAAAATAATAGAAGTGGGAAGTAAAGGGGATGAATGTGGGAAACACCTGTTCATAGTGTGATTTTTCTGGACCCTAGGGTTTGTACAGTGGACTAGTTTGAGATCTATCTCAAAATATAGGTTTGGAATATACTTTAAATAACTTTCAGTTTCAGGATGAAGAATTTTAGATGAAATAACTAAACATTGCAGGATTTGGAGCAGTGAAGTGACATGCTCAGAATTGTGCTCTAGTAAATTTGCATAAAAGGATGGATTGTAGTGGGATAACATAAAAACAAAGACACTTAAATTAGAAGTCTTTGATTAAGGAATCATTTGTAAAAACAATTGTGTATATTGTTATGTTTTAAGGTGACAATTTTCTCCACAATGGTCATATAAGGTAGTCAGTGACAGTATTATTAGACCCATTTTATGACTGAGTAAATTTTGATTTGGGAAACTATACTTATTCTCCCATGGTTTGAAAGGTTATAAGTGATAAAGTTAGGATTCAAATTCAGAGAAATAATATGGTAGGTTATATTATATCAATAGTACAGAGTGGAAAACCCAGGAAGACAGTGTCTCAAGTCCAACTTCAGACACCAATTAGTTCTTTCCATTTTTCCTCTCTTGACCTTGGTTTACTCATCTATAAAAATGATGCTATTGTGGCCTCTTCTAGGTCTAACCATATAATCTTATCATCCTGTCATCTGGCAATCCAAATCCAATGTGTTTCATATTAAAGCATTCAACACACTCTTGATTAGTACGCTATTGCAATATATCACAATGTGAATTTTGAGAGATATTTCAGAAGCATACTTTGGAAAAAATTAATAACTAATTGAAGGATGGAATGGAGAGAATAGAATCAAAGATGCAGTTTTTCAGACTAGATGACTAAAAGATTGGCATAAGAGTGATCAACAATGGAAGATATTAAAAGGTGTATTTGTTTAGACAGCTGGAAGGTAATGACTTCAGTTTTAGACATGCTGACTTAATATGTCAATAGGACACACAGAGGGAGATATCGAGCATGAAATTTGAAATGGAAGAACAGAGATCAGGAGAGATATAGGGGTGAAATATAATTTTGGTATTCTTCTGAATAGAAGTGCTAATTGAAATCTGTGGAGTTGGCAAGATCATGAAGGGAACAGAGAAGAAAGTGAGGGACAAAGTCTTGGGGTGGCATGAGAAAAAATTAGCCAAAGGTGACAAAATAGACAATGTCATGAAACAGAAGCATTGCAGTGAAGCCAAGTGCCACAAAAATTGCCAAAGGGGATTCTCAAGAAGAACATTTTGATTATGCATATCAAATGCTCCAAAGAGGCTGAGAGAGATGAGGAGTGAGGAAAAACTGTGCTTGGCATATAGGAGATCACTGAAACTCGTTAAGAGTGTAGTATTATCAGAGGTATATGTGAGAAGAAGTAGGATAAAAAGGATTATAGAATAAGAGGGTGAGGAGAAAGAAGATAAAAAGAGAAAATAGAGGCAGATGAAAAGGTACAAAATCATATTTCTATGTATTTTGTGTATGTCTATATAGGTATGTGATTTTCTTTTCTCCAACTAGATGATAAATTTCTTGTATGCAGAGACTATTGGCACTTTTGCCTCAGTATCCCTAGCATTTGCTACAGTGTGGACACTTAACAGATATTTTACAAATATATACTTTATTCATTTTGTTGTTATAAACATTCCCTTCTTATAAACATTTAAGACATTGAAGTTCATATTTTCTCCTCCAACCTCTCCCCCTTCCTCTCCCCAAGAGGGTGTGTAAACTAATATAAGCTCTACTTATCCATTCCTATTAAACATAGTTTCACATTAGTCATAATAGAAGAATTAGAACTAATGGGAGGAATCCCAAGAAATAAGAAACAAAACAACAAAAGAAAAAGAGCTATAATACACTGCCATCTACACTCAGACTCCCTAGTTCTTTCTCTGGATGAGGATAGCATTTTCCATCCCGAGTCTTTTGCAGTTGTCTTAGATCATTGTTGAGAAAAGCTAAGTCTATCAAGGTCAGTCATTGTACAACGTGGCTATTAGCACGTACAATATTCTCCTAGTTCTGCTTATTTCACTGAGCATCGATTCTTATAAATCTTTCCAGATTTTTCTGCTTATCATTTCTTATAACACAATAGTATTCCATTGCATTTATATGCCACAACTTGTTCAGCCATTCCCCAGTTGATGGACTTCCTTTCAATTTATTATTTTTTGCCACCACAAAAAGAGCTGCTATAAATATTTTTGTACAGGTGGGTACTTTTCCTGTGTTTATGATCAGGAGGTAGATTCTTTTGATGACTATTTTCCCTTCTTGTTCTAGGTCCTCAGCATAGTTTTCCTTGATGATTTCCTGTGGGGTTGGCAAGATCATGAAGGGAAGAGAGAAGAAAGTGAGGGACAAAATCTTGGGGTGGCATGAGAAAAAAATAACCAAAGGTGAAAAAATAGACAATGTCATGAAATGGAAGCATTGCAGTAAAGTCAAGTGCCACAGAAATTGCCAAAGGCGATTTTCAAGAAGAACATTTTGATTATGCATATCAAATGTTCCACAGAGGTTGAGAGAGATGAGGAGGGAGGAAAAACTGATAGATGCTGTCCAAGCTCTTTTGTTCATCATGGACTTCATGTGGGCCAATAATTTTTAAATTGTATCTCCTGCATCTATTTTCCATGTCAGTTTTTTTTTTTAACAATGATATATTTTATGTTATCTTCTATTTTTTTCATTCTTCTGTTTCTGTTTGGCTGATTTTGATTTCTCATAGAGTCATTAGCTTCCTCTTTCCTAATTCTAATTTTTTACAAATTATTTTCTTCTATTAGATTTTGTACCACCTTTTTTGTTTGGCCCATTTTACTTTTTAAGGAGTTCTCTTCTGTGAGTTTTTGTGCCTCCTTTTCCATTTTGCCAGTTCTAATTTTTAATCATTTCTTTTATACAGTCAATTTTTGTCCTTCCTTTTCCAAGCTATTGAGTCTCTCTTGCATACCTCTCATTTATTTTCCCTATTTTTATACCCCTCTTATTTGACTTTTAAAATCCTTCTTATTCTCTTCCTTTTTTTTTTTTTGGGAGGGCAATTGGGGGTTAAGTGACTTGCCCAAAGTCACATGGCTAGTTTTTGTATTAAGTTTCTGAGGCTGGATTTGAACACAGGTCCTCCTGACTACAGGGCCAGTGCTCTATTCACTGAGGCACCTAGACACTCCCTCTTGTGCTCTTCCAAGAAAGCTTTTTTGTGTTTGACACCAATTCCTATTCTCCTTTGAGGTTTTAGATGTGGGTTTATTGAAAATGTTGTCTTCTTCTGAATTTGTGTTTTAATCTTCCCTGTACTCATAATAAGAATCTGTGGTCACTGTCTGTTTCTGATTTTTGCTCATAGTGTTCGCCTATTTCTTGGTATTTAGAGTTGAGCTCACTTTTAGAGTTGAACTACCTGCTGGAGCACAAGTGGCACTGACCCAAGCTCCTTGTGCTAGGAACATGAGATCTGGTTACTAGTTTTGTGTGCTGGGGCCTCAGGTACTGGCAGCTAGAGGCTCTAGTCTGGCAACTTACAGGGTGCTGAGCTGGTGTGAGCAACACTGGAGCTCTTGGGCTGGGGGTGGGTAGTTTGGCCCCTGGGAGACACCTGATTACCTGGGCCTTGCACTGGAATGTTTTGCTCCTGGAAGATATCTGTTGTCCTGGAGCTATGCCTCAGGGAGTTCCGCTTCCTGGAGTTGGGCTAAAGCACCAGGACATTTGGCTGCTGGAGAAAACTGGTGCACATCCTGGTTTTTCATGCTGGTGTCTACCAGTTCCCCTGTGGTGCTGAAACACTTGACACTCCTGGTGTTGGTGCTTGCCTACTCCACCACACTGGGGCTCAGGATCTCTCTCTGGCTTGCTGATCTGGGGCTTGACATTGGCTTACTAGGACACCTCTCTTTCTCTACTGCTCCCCCTCCCACAGAGTGAAAGGGACCTTTCCTGTTAATTGCCCAATCTTCCTGGTCTACAAAACTGCTTCACCCCATCTTTCTGCTGACTCAGCTGTTCCTGGGTTTTTCCTGGGGCAATATTTTCTGAGTTTTCACAAGTTAGTAAGGGAGGGTGAGAGCAACTTACTTCTTACTCCACCATTTGGCTCCTGGAACCAATATTTGTTTTGAAAACAGTAGCTAGTACAGACTACTTGTTTTGAGAAGTTTGTTGGTGAAAAAAAAAGTTATAGGATAAAATCTTGAAAGAAAAATTGTTTTGTTTTATTTTTAGAATAGTGAATCTTGATTGCATTAGTAGGCTAAGAAGAAGCATCTCTTTATTGATTGATCGATTCCTGGAATAGTTGCAGGACTGGGAAGTGGCAATTTGGGTCTTTATGGACCTTATGTGGAAGGAATAAAGGAAGGAAGGAGGAAGGAAGGAAGGAAGAAAGGAAGAAGGAAGGATGGAAGAAGAAAAACAAAAAAAGAGAAGAGATGAAAGAGGAAATAAGTATTAATTTCTTATGATTTGTCGGCACTATGCTAAGTGGTGGGGAAATGTGGTGGGTTTCCTAGCATAAGCTCATTCCCAAAGATGCTAAGATTTTTGTCTAGTAAACTTTGGAAGACTTTAACATTAAACTCTGTCTATCTCTAAGGGCTTGAATGTGCCTACAATTAATTTCCACTCATAATGGATTTTTAGATTCTGCAGGACATCTAGAAGGTTAGACCTACTTGTATAATGAAAGTAAGCACACACTCCCACCTCCATCCCCCATGGTCAGGGCCCTACTGTTCAGTAAGGCCTGCTTTTAATTAATTGTTAGGAATACTTTGAGTTAGAGTCTGATATTTTTTTTAAATATCTGAGACAGTGACCTAAATAACTTTAATTGGTGAAAATATATTACTGATGGGTTGAGTCAACTGAGTAAACAACAAGGTACAGAATATTGTTTTACTTAGTGGTCTCATCAGCTCCCATAAGCTTAAATATCTTCTTTATGAAGAAGATTCCAGATCTGTATATTGAAGTTTTAGTCAATAAATCAATATGTATAAAGTGATTATCACGTACCAGGTATAGCACTAGGCAACAGAGATACAAGTAGACAGACAAAAAAGTCAATACTCACAATGAACTTACATTCTCATGGCAGATACAATAAGCAATCACAGAATAATAAGCATATACACAGAATAAATCCAAAGTGAAAAAATGTAAATAAATACAAAGAGAGGGCAATAACATTTGGAGGAGAGGAATGATCAAAGGTTCCATGCAGATAATCCTTAAGGTGCATCATAAAGTAAAGAAGGCATTCTATGAGGTAGAGGGAGTACATTTTGGAATCTGAGTCAGCTAGGTGCCAGAATGGATAGATTGTTGAGCCTGGAGTTGGGGACAGAAGATTTCAATTCTGACATCAGACACTTACTAGATTTGTCAATCTGTCCAAGTCACTCGATCTCTTATTTCCTCAACTGTAACATGTGGATGTAATAACACCAACTTCTCAAGGTTGCTGTGAAGATCAAAGGAAATCTTTATAAAGTGCTTACCACAACATCTAGTAAATAATAGGTGCTTGACTAATGCTTACTTCCTTTCTTTCATGCATAGGGAGAAGATGGCTTGTGCATGAAGACGTCTGATGTAGTGTGAAGTTTGAAGGGGAGAAAGAAGGACATACTGGCTGTATCAGATCAAATGGGAGGGAGAGTAATTACCAACTACCTATTAGAGTTTCCAGTAACATATCCTATAAGCACGTCAAATTTAATGTGTTCAAAACTGACCTAATCATGTCCCTTTCCTCCAAAATCTACTCCTTTTCTGAAGATTCCTGTTACTTTTAAGGCCAAGATCATCTTTCCAGTCTCCTACTTTCAGAACCTTTGTATTATATCTGTTTCCTTATTCTCATTCACTTGATATATCCAATCAAAACCCTTATTTTAATGTTTTATGTTTACAGCGTCTATTGTATCATACCCCTTCTCTTTGCTTATACAGCTCATATAATAGTCCACGTCCTAATCACTTTTACTGTTACAGTATCTTTCTGGTTGATCTCTCTGCCTTCGTTCTCTTGCTCTGCAATCTATATTCCCTTCAAAGTCTGATTTCCATTCACATTTGATACCCCATATCTCTTTTCTGTGCCTTTGTACTGCCTGGCTTTCATCTTCAATCACCAGTAGCTGAAGCGCTCTATCCTGACATTCTCAGGTCTTCCTCTTAGAAATCTTGTCTTTCTTCAGTACTCAAATCAAATTCCACATTCTACTCATCTGCTAATTCCTTCCCTTCTTAAGTTTTCCTTCCATCCCTTCTGCATGTATCTCCTGTGTACTTACTGATGTTATGTCAGTCACATACATATTGCTTTTCCCATTAGAATATAGGCCTCTTGAAGGTGGGTACTGTCTTTTGTTTTTATTTTGTATTCCCCAGACATAGCATGGTCCCTGGCACACAATAAGGTTTCATGAAATATTTTGTTGACCCATTTTATCTAGTTGTAGTCAAAACCAGCCTCAATCTCCTTGGCTAATGAGCAACTGAGACTAGAGGAAATTGAGTTCAAGGAGGAATTGATCTAGATGACAAAAGAATTCAACTACTAGGAGGGGCGGAGCCAAGATGGCAGTGTAGCAGCAGCAACATATCGCAGCTCTCACATAGCCACTCAAAAATACCCATAAAACAGGACTCTAAACCAATCCTAGAACTCCAAAACACACACAAAGATACTCCCCACTAAAGTCAGCTCAGCTACAAGGAACCATATCAGCACTGGGAACATAAACCAGCCTGCCCTGAAGCCCCGGCTGTGCCCTGGGGGCGACTGGATGGGAGGAGAGGAGGAGCCTCTCAGAAGTGGATTAGCAGCAGCTGCGAGTGGGATTTGCGAAAGGGGGAGATAAGCAGTCTGGCGAAAGGCCTCCAGAGCAGAAAAGTGAAAGCAAAGGTTTTGCACCCGCCTCTGCTTTGTAGCTTCCTGCCCGC
>JAQQSU010008027.1:0-13059 GCA_028627135.1 Pseudochirops cupreus | reverse complement strand
AATAAACTACTTGCTCTGTTTCTTTTTCTTGTTTTGTTTTGTTTCCTCTTTCCCACTGATCATTCCATTGGCTATAATCCTTCTTTACAACCTGACTAATGATTAATGTGAAGATATTTGTAGATCCTATATTTGAGTGCATGCCACTATGACAGGGTGGGGGGGGAGAGAAGAAGGGCGAGAAAATTTGAAATTCAAGGGACTGTGGAACTGAATGTTATATACTAAAAGTAAATAAACTAATTTTTTTACATGAATGTTAATTTTTTAAAAAGATAGCAATTAAAAAAATTTTTCCCCAGATCTACTGCATTGAGTGCTTACTAATAAATGCATTAAATTGAAATAAATCAATCCCCCTGATACCTTTCTTTTCCTAGAGGTTCCCACATCATGGACAAAATAGGGGCTTCAGAATGATAGAATGTGATAAATGTAAGACAGCTTTCCTACAGTGGGATGTATAGTTTCTCTAGAGACCAGGAAAACTGATAGCTGATATTCTAATAGTTCTACACTGTCTACAAAGAACTTTCTTCGTAACAACCCTGTGAGGCTGGTAGAACAAATGTCATAGATTCATAGAATCTCTGAATTGGATGATTTTAGAATAGGAACTATGTAGAAATTAAACAAACTCTCTTTGAAGTAGTGAGCTACCCGTCAGTCATTCAAAACCTTTGAGCAGGGGCTTGACACCCAGCTGTCAAGAACATCACCAAGAAGATTCCTGCTTTGGGTAAGTGATTACAACCTTAATACCCTACAAAACTATTTAGATACAGTACTTTAAAATTTATAAAGCACTTTCTTCAAAAACAACCCAATAAAGCAAATAGGGCAGGTAATATTAGCCTGTGTCTCAATGCTGTGGCTGCTACAACTTGTAACATGTGCAAAAGCCAGTTAGTCCCTTCAACTCTCAATCATTACCTTAAAAACCTCAAGCATCTAGTTAGTAAACTGAAAGGCTCTATATCACACAATGAAGTCCATCTAGGCTTCCCTTGAAGGGAGAACAAAGGGGCAGGGCACACCCTGAGAGCAGTCCTAATCCATCTTTAGGAGCCACCTGTGGTTTCTGTCACAGAAAGGGGAAGGCATCTAAGCCTCGCACAGAGTAGAAGGCAGTGTGATATCCTTTCCCCTCAATAGCCTGTCCTCTCTCCTTTCCTTCTCTACTTCAGGCTTTAGGATCTAAAGACAGAATGGAAAGGAAGCAAAGGGTATAATTCAAGTACAACGAGTAACTTAGATTGTCGGCAATGAAGAGGATATCTCCATCTAACCGGAGATAAAATGGAAAAACAGGTCACCAGCATGGCATGCTGTAACAGTGATAGAAGACTCCAGCTGTGCTGATATCCACTAGAGTTCTTCCTCTGCCAAAACACAGAAGGAGCAAACAATCCTGTGGCTTGCCTTAATTATCATTTCATCCTTCAAAAAATGGAGGAGCCAGCAAAATGGGCTGATAAGATCTGATCCTCACTGATAAAGAGAAACTGGTTGCTGGGGAGGAAATGATGAGCTCACCTAGGAAAAATATCTATAGGTATCGATCAGTCAATCAACTATGCACCAGGAACTGTGCTAAGCACTGGAGAGACAAAAAGAGGCAAAAGACAGTCCCTGTCCTCAAGGAGCTTGCAATTTAACAGACTGGGGGCAGGAGGGTGATGAGAGGAGGGTGAGGAATCAAGGATGGTGTCTAATGGGAGAGCCTGGAAGACTGAGAAGATGGTCCTTGACAACAATAAGGAAGTCAGGAATAAGGGAAGGTTGGGGGGATGGAATAATGAGTTTAGTTTTGGACATCTTGAGTTTAAGATGTCTATGGAATACTTAGGGTAACTACATGGTTCAGTGGATAGAACACCAGACTGGGAGTCAGAAGGACCTGAGTTCAAATTTGGCCTCAGACACTAATTAGCTGTCATATAACAAGACACTTAGCAAATCACTTAATCCCAATTGTTTCCCAAAAAAATGTCTATGGAATGTACAGTTCAAGATGTCCAATAGGCAGAACACAGAACTGCTCAACTCTTAATTTTCTTCTGTTTTCTTTGACAAAAAAAATGATATTGGGAAATGATTAACAGAACATGAATAATGAGGATGATTAGCTGCCCTTGATGAGTTCAAGGCTGAGAAGAACTGTATCCCAGGGAAGTTATGAGTACTGCGCCACTGATAGTGACTCAGGGAAGAGCAATTCGCATCATAACATATGTCACATCTGTCAACAGATAGATTGTCTGTCAATTATATGATATCATAGTTTACAAAGTGTTTTTAATCATTGTTTTGTTTGAGTCCTATAATGCAGATATAACAGAAATTATTATCCTCATTTTACAGACAAAAACTTAAGCCTCAGAGAAATGTTATTTCTCTTTCGTCATAAAGCTTCGAAGTGCCAGAGGTAGGAGTTTTTCTCCAAGGCCAGTACTCCTTTCATACTGGTACAAGGAGGGGCTTTATAATAGGACTTGAGAAGGGCAAATGCCTCAGTTTTAAAAAATGGAAAAGAGAATGGAGTTTGCAAATTCTAGGCCAGTGATTTGACTTTGGGGGATCGGGGGAGCACTCACAGGAATCTAGAATATGCATTATGATTGAAGAGATACCTACTGAACATTTAGGAACAGAAGCCCTGCCTCATGAAGAACATGTCATTCCAGACTAACCACATTTTGGTTTTGACAAGTTTACCAGAGTTATAACTAGGAATCAAAGTTCCTGGGACAAATTCAGCTTAATGGGGGTTTACAGAGGGAGTGTCTGCATAGAGGACAATGTGACCTTACCCAATAAGTAGTATTCTCAGCATACAGTAAATCAACTGTATGCTTCCTATGTGTCAAGTGCTGGGCTAAGCACTGGAAATACAAACCAAAAAGAAACATAATCTTTATCTTCAAGGAGCTTCCTTTTAAAGGGGAAGATAGCTCGAAAAAATGAAATAAAAAGCTGGACCCGGTAGGAAATGAAGAGATGGATGCCCTGGATACCTTCCTTAAATGGAGGTTCCAGGAGAGCCCTCCACAATCCAATCCAAGGGAGGGGCCCCAGGGGCATAAGGTATTTCTGGGTGTGAATTCTAGGACAGATGTAATCTTCCAGGAAGAAGAGGTTTCTGGAGCATGACAGAGAACTCTAAAGACATCAGTCTGGGGAGATATGGCTTCTGCTTGAAGACTTCCAATGAGGGTAGGGAACCCACCATCCCCTAAGGAAGCCCAGTTCTCTTTTAGACAGCTCTGCTTATTAGGAAATTTGTCTTGGCAACAAGCCCAAATTTGCCATTTTGCCCCTTTCACCCTGTTTTGCCCCTGGTTCTGTTCTCTGGGGCCAGTCTCTCAAATAAAGAGTTGTCATGTCATCTCTGAGACGACTCTTCTCCAAGATAAATATTCCCCAGCAAGGAAATGTTGTAGATGTAGTTTATTTGTATTTTAGCAGGGCATTCATGGGATTCATAGGCTATTTTTCTTAAAAAACAAAAACAAAAACATGGAGACAGATGGTGTGTTCCATTAGACAACAATGTGCATAGGTGGGTTTAGAACTTTGTGCATAACTGGACCCAAGGTATAATCATTAATAATTCAATGCCACCCTGTAAGAAGTTCTTCAATGGAGTACTCCAGGGACCATGGGCCCATGCTTGAACCTGTGCTGTTTAACATATTCATCAATGATGGGGGGGGGGGGGGTGTGAAGGGGGAGAGAGACCCCTTGCTACCATTCTAAGCTTCTTACACTTTACTCCCCTCCAAAATATTCAGTGAGCAAAGAACACTGATTCTCACCTATGACATTCCATCTCTCTACCGCAATTCTTTTCACTGCCTGTTCACATGTGCCTGGAATGCTCTCCCTCTCTGCCTCTACTTCCTGACTTCCATGACTTATTTCAAAATTCAGGCCAAATCTTCTGCAAGAATCCTTTCTTGTCCAACTCCTTCCTCCTCTAATGTCTTCCCTATGAGGTTACCTCCAAAGATCAGGCACTATATAAATGTTATTTTTATTATTATAATAATGTGTTATTATTTATTAATTTATTGTTATAAAAACTACTTATTAGTAGTACTAACTTGCATGTACATAGTTGTCTGCATATTGTCTTCCCCTTTAGAATATGATCTCCCTGAAGGTAAAGACTGTGTTTTTGCCTTTCTTTGTATCCCCAGGGTTTAGCACAGTGTCTTACACATGGCAAATGTTTAATAATTACTGCTGCTGCTGCTGTTGCTGCTGCTGCTGATGATGATGATAATGATGATGGAGGTGAAGAAAAAGGAAAAGGAGGAGGAGGAGGAGGAGAAGAAGAAGAAGAAGAAGAAGAAGAAGAAGAAGAAGAAGAAGAAGAAGAAGAAGAAGAAGAAGAAGAAGAAGAAGAAAAGGAGGAGGAGGAGGAGAAGGAGGAGGAGGAGGGGAAGGAGGAGGAGAAGAAGAAGATCATTAGTAAGTATATAAGATGGGTAGGAGAGACAAAAGTTTTTCAAAAAAAAAGAAAGAAAATATCAGCTATTGTTGTTCAATCATGTCTAACTCTTCATGACCCCATTTGGGATTTTCATGGCAAAGATACTAAAGTGGTTTGCCATTTCCTTCTCCAGCTCATTTTTATAGATAAAGAAACTGAGGCAAACATGGCTAAATGACTTGCCCAGGGTCACACAGCTAGTAAATGTCTGAGACTGAATGGGAACTCAGGAAGATGAGTCTTCCAGGCTCCAGGTATGGCAAGTATCCACTTCATCACCTAGCTGCCCTCCAAGTAAGCAATAAGCCTGCCAAGAAAGTTAATACAATGTTGGGTTACGTTAAGAAAAGCATGATTTCCAGAAATTAGGAGTGATGGTCCCACTATACTCTGCCTTGGTCAGACTATAGGTGGAGTATTGTGTACAATTTGGGCTGCTGTGTTTCAGGAATTAAAGAAACACTGATTAAGTGCTTGCTATGTGCCAGACACTGTAGCAGGTGCCAGGAATGCCAAAACAAAGTAATCCCTGATCTCAGGGAGCTTACATTCTGAAGAGACACTGATAAGCAGGAAGGTCTCCATGGGACAGTAACCAAGATGATCAATGGCCCCAAGATTATAACTTGTGAAGAAAGCAGGGATATTTATCCCAAAGAAATGAAATTCAGAGGGAACAAGAAAGCTATCCTTCTCCTGTGGAAAATTATTAGGCTTGTTCCGCTTGGTACAGGAGGGCATGTCAAGGAATTATAGACATCAGCTGAAATGGTAGAGTTACTCTTGATGTAAAGGAGAGGGAAGGAGAGAGCAACCTTCCTAATAATTCCAGTTATTCAAAGGCAGAATGGGCTCTACTGGGAGGTACACATTTCACTTTCTTCAAGGAAAGTGTATCTGACCATGTGTGTGTTCTCATTCAGGAATGAGTTGGATAAAATGACCTTTGAATTGTCTTCCAACTCACATTCTGTGAATCTCTGATTCTATGTATAAAGCACCAACGAGACTTGGGAAATGATTGAATTAAGAGGTGAGTGAAGGAGGTCAAAGAATAATGTCTAGGTTCCAGATGTGAGAAGATGGGTAAGTGATGGTGCCACATACAGATGGATTAAAGGCAGAAAGATGCACAGCTACAGAAGGAAAATGGCGTGCTCAATTTTCCACTTATTTAGTTTGGATATACTCATAGGTACTCAATTAGAGAAGAAGATCTAGAACTCAGAAGAGAGATCAGGACTGGAGATTTAGATTTGGGATTCATAGGAATAGGGATAATCATGAGTATCACAGGATTTAGAAATGGAAAGAATCTTAATGATTATCTTGTCCAAACATCTCCTTTTACAAGAGGAGAAACTGAGACATAGAAAGGAGAAGTGACTTGTCCAAAGTGACACAATGGCAGAGACTCAATGGAAAACCTGATTCTCTGGTGAGAATGAACCAAAGAAGGCTAATAACAGGATTATTACAATACCAGCACTTAATTTTTTAATTAAGCTGTCTTCTATTTTTTAATTTTTTAAAAACAATAATTTTTATTTTGAACTTAAATCACCAAACAAAATGAACGTTTCCATTTGTAGTAGAAAAGAAAAAGGAAATTTTATATGACATCAGGGATCTTTATTCCATATCCTTTTTTTTTCTTTTAAAGAGATATAATAGGGACAGCTAAGTGCCCTAGTGGATAGAACACTGGCTTTGGGGTCAGGAAGACCTCCGTTTAAGTCCATCCTCAGACACTTACTAGCTGTGTGACCCTGAGCAAGTCACTTAATCCCAGTTACCTTAAATATATATATATATATATATATAATAAATTCAACCTATGGCTTTCAAAGCTATCCTGCTCGTCTGGCTCTGGTTTCCCTTGTGTCCTCTTTTGTGCATTTTTTAAAAGATGAGTTTCTTCCATTTCTTCCTTTCTTTCTTTCTTCTCTCCATATCTTCTATTTCTATTTCTCTTTTTTCTTTCCTTTCTTCTTTCTTTTATCTTCTTTCTCACTATCTTTATCACCTTCTCTCCCTCCCATCTTACCACCATTGAAGAGGAGGATTAAGGGAGGGGTGGAAACCTTATAACAAATATGCATAATCAAGCAAAACAAATTCCCACATTGAACAAGTCCAAAAATGTAGCTCTGTACAGTAAGTTCATCACCTCTCTCAAGGCAAAGAGTTCTTCATCATCAATCCTTCGGAATTAATTCAACCACACCTACATTTAGGGGTTAGAGAGAAGAGGAAGGGCCAGGGAAGGAATCTTTGGAGGGCTATCATGAGACAAAGGGATTCAATTTGTCCTGGGACCTATGCAGAGGACACAACTAGTGAACAGAATTTGCAGGAAAGCAGATTTAGGTTCCATGAGGAAAATGCAAGGGAAAACTTCGTAAGATTTGCAGCTGTCCAATGTTGAATGAGCTGCCTCAGGAGATAGCAGGTTCTCTAGCTATCTCTAGTCAAAGACTAAATGGCCATTGGCTGGTGGATTTTGGAAGAACTTTCTGTAAAATGTGGGTTGGACTTGCGTATTTGTGAGTTTTCTTTCAACATGATCGTTTACAGGTCTGACATACCATGTTCCTGTGATTCTGTAGGATCTTTGCCCTTGGGGAGTTAATGTTCTAATTAAGGGGACTGACAAACTATTACCTCAAGGACTAAATTCAGCTGCCATAGACTGTTTTTGTATGAAAACTAAGAGGAATTTTCATTTGCAAATACAACAAAACTTTATTTTAAAATGTAAAAACCATTCTTAGCTACTGGACCATACAAAAACAGTACCAAGATGGATTTGATCCTAGGGTCTTAGTCTGACAACCCCTGAAGCTGGAGGAAATCAGAGGATCTGGGGTCTAGCCCTGGCCCTACCAACTGACTACTAGTCATATAACTTTAGAAAGCTCACAAACTCTCTGAGCCTCAGTTTTCCCATTTGTAAAATCAGAATAATAATAGGAGAACTGTCTGCCTCACTGGATTGTCATGAGGAAAATGCCTTGTAAGCCAGGAAGCATCAGAGAAATGTGAATTGCTATTATTTCTCATAGATGATAGAAAAGATAAACAACAGATAAGTGTTTTCTGTGTTTGTTTATTTGTGGGTGTGTGTGTGCGTGCGTGTGTGTGTGTGTGTGTGTGTGTGTGTGTGTGTGTGTGTGTTTCTCTCCTTGTTTGTTGTTTCTTCAGCTGTGTCTGCTTCAGGTGTGTAGGGGACTGGGAGGGGAAGGTGAGACAGGGTGCTACCAAGATTGGGCAGGTGAACTTCCTCTGGGGAAGGAAGCCCAGGTCCAGACATAGGCATCATGTAGTCCCCCTTTCCTATCCTTCCAAAATAGATATTGAACATCCCATAACATTACACCTCCTGAGCATCTAGAACCCAGCTATGGTACTCCCAGGTAAGTATCCACTGAGGAATACTGTGGTCCTGTGAACTCCCCAGCACTTGAATCCAGATGGACAGTCCTTGGGCCCCAGCATTCCTAGTGAAGTGGAATGGAGTGTAGGTGGGACTTTCAGTGTGGGGGGCAAATGTTACCTATCACTGGAAGGCTAATGGAATGGTCCAAAGACAGCCAGAGTCTTTGGAAGTAATTAACTCCCACATGGGGTAAGTAGTAGGTAGAGTACTTGTAAGTACTCAGGATCCACCCTCCCCAGAAGGGAGCTGAGTGACTTGCCGAGGCTTGATTTTTCCCTGAAATCATTAAGTCAATCCATCGAATGAGATAGAGAGATAATAAGTCAGTGACACAGAGAGTTGTCAATAAGACAGCCAGGCAACCTACTTCATATTCTGAATTGGGCTGATAGACAAAGCTTTTCTGGTAGACAAATGACCAACTTCTTTCCCAAAAGAGAGTCTGAAAATCAGGCTCTGATCAGCCTTGAAAGAGGTAAGAGTGCTGAATTTGGGGTCAAGAAAAAGACCTGGGTTCACATTTCATCCATTAAGCTCATCAGCCTAAATTTTTCCATCTGTTAAAAATGGAGCTTGGAGGAGATGGCATCTGAGGTCCCTTCTAGCTCTAGGGCAAGAGTCATGCACCCCTTTGACAGTTTCTCAAAGCCCATGGACCTATCCTCTTTAAATGCATAAAAGAAGATAAATAGGACACCTCTTTCCTAACCTTCAGTCTAACATTTCCAGTTGCCTAATAGAATTTTCTTACTGGATGTCTTCTTGTTGTTGTTGCTGCTGCTGCTGCTGCTGTTGGCTCAACTAGGTGATACAGTTGGAAGAGTACCAGACTTGGAGTCAGGAAAATTCATCTTCCTGAGTTCTAATCTGGCCTCCGACACTTAACTGTGTGACCCTGGCTAAGTTACTTAACCCTGTTTGCCTCAGTTTCCTCATCTGTCAAATGAGTTGGAGAAGGAAATGGCAAACCACTCCATTGTCTACAGCAAGAAAACCCCAAGTGGGATTATCAAGAGTCAGAAGTCCCTGAAAAAACTGAACAACACAAAGGAAATCAAAGATAAGTGGAAATGAAAACGTATTTTTCCCCATTCAAGTCAGCAGACCTCCTGAAATCTGGAGTCCATGGAGCCTGTGATCCTAAAGTGCTTAGGAAGTCTAACTTTGTCCATAAGGGAGCCAGTCATTGAGAGAGGCGGTCAGTCAATACCATGCCCTGAGCAGCCTCAATGGCCAAAGCCAAGCTGCTTTATTAGGTACTGGAGTGGGGGGGGGCAATGTAGCTCTACTTGGGTTTAGAAGAATGGAAAATAGAAAGTCTTGAATGTCTGTAGCTTTTTCCTTGATCTGTGAAAATTCTCCTTGGACCGTTTGGACACTGATTGATGCTGTTAAGGAAAATTAAGAAGAATGATGACTTTGTTTTTTAGTTATATTGGGAGAAAAACTACAATCAAAGAAGGGACAGAACTGTTGCTTGATATTGGGTGCAAAGGACAGATTATAATGAACATAGAGAAGACAGAAATACAGTTTTTTTAAATAAGTTTATATTGATAGTCTTTATTTTTTATACTACCATAATTTCCCTCAGTATTCCTTCCCTTCCCTCCTTCCTAGAGATGCACACAACAAATGGATTTTGAAGACAAAAAAAAGAAGAGAAAAATCAACATAACTGATAAGTACATCAAAAAAGGGAAAATATGTGCAATGTAGACCACTTTGGGTTCTCACATCCCTGCAAAGGGGTGGCATGGGCATATCTTCTCATATCTTTTCTTTCAAGATATACTCATTCTTTTTTTATTTTATTTTTACCTCCACATTCTCTTTTTCCCTACACCCCTTCTGTTACCTATTGAGAAAGCAAAAACATGCTTGCTCATGATAATTTTGCAATGTTTAAATTTCTTTATTTCTCCTCTAATTTTCCAGAATTCTTCTTGTATGTTTGTAAGGTTGTTTTTGCTGGGCTTTAAGTTTCCCGATCAATTTATTAGCCTTCTCTTTTCCTGTTTTTTATATTTTTTATAAATATAAATGTTGTTCTGAGCATTGCTTTAGATGTATTTCATAGGTTTCAGAATGTCATGCCATTGTCATCATGATTTTAATCAATCAGTCAGTCAGTCAGTAAGCATTTATTAAGGTCCTAGTGTATGCCAGGCATTGTGCTAAGCTCTAGGGACACACATTCAGAAGAAAAGAAAGATAGTCCACTCCTTCAAGGAGTGGGAAATAAAGGGGGAAAATTACACAACCTCCTTAAGTGGAGGTTTTGGAGCACATAGATCTGCCCTCCAGTCAGAAGACAGAGGATCCTGATGAGGTCTGAGAACCAAAGCTCATTCAGTCTTTAAGGATGATGAGGTTTCCCAAAGATGAGGCTCTGGGAGGCATGATGGAGAAGTCAAAGGAGTTCAGCCAGAGAAACGAAAATATTATCTATTTCAATGACTTGATTTTGACCCATTAGTTATTCAGAATGCTATTACTTAGTCTCCATTTAGATCTATATTTTTTTACTCACGTTTCCTTTACTCATTATTAATTTTATTACAAAATAGTTTTTGTCTAAATCCTAATTTTATTGATGTAAGAAATATAGTTTTATTGTGCTATTATCTATGAAAAAAACTTTATTACATATTATATACACCCTTTTATATTTCTTTATAATTCCCTTTTGTTGTAGCAAATGAGCAACTCTTTTTCAAAGCATGAAATGCTGGGAAAAATGGGAATTCTTTTGTATTCTCATTCAGATTTCATTATAGGTTTTTAAAAATCTAGTTTTTCCAACAATTTGTTCCACTCTATATTTTTATTTTTGTTTATTTTTCTGTTGGATTCATTTAGCTTTGTCAAAGGAATATCAAAATGCCCCATTATTAGAGTGTTGATTATTGTCTTCCTGCAATACACCAAGCATGTGAAGACCTCACCAGTAGAATACGGGGATGTGAATATTTCGTTCCAACTGGCCATGAAGGTGGCAGAAGCAGGGGCTATGGAGAGTTTAGAGATTAGTCATACGCCAAAGATGTCAAAGATCCACTGCATCCAGAGCCATTGCAGGTCATCTTGACTTCTGTCTTGCCACTTGATGACTCTTGAAGAGAGAATGAAGCTGACGTCTCCATACAACTCTGCTTCACTTAAATCTGTTTTATGTGAGAGTTAAAAGGCATCACCAATTCTATTTTATAATTTTATTATTTACTATTCAAAAAATTTATAATTTAATTATTTTACTATTTTATTATTTATTTTCTTTCTATCTTATTATTTTGCCTACCTTGAAATCCTCTGTCAACTTGCAAGTGTAGATACACTGTAAGCAATAATTACAACCCTGCAAATAGGCAGCCCAAACCATAGGGTTGTCTTTTTACTGGACTGAAGCAGCAATGAGATTCAGCAGCCCACTGGGTATCTGAGTGGCCTTCTTTTTTTTTTTTTTTTGCTTTTTTTGGAGGGGAGAGGGCAGGGCAATTGGGGTTAAGTGACTTGCCCAAGGTTACACAGATAGTAAGTGTTAAGTGTCTAAAGTCAGATTTGAACTCAGGTCCTCCTGACTCCAGGGCCAGTGTTCTATTCACTGTGCCACCTAGCCACCCCCTGAGTAGCCTTCTTAAGGACCACACTGCTCTTCTTCTGATGTCAGGAGGAGGCTAGAAAATGTGCCCTAAAAATTGTCTTCTTCACATAGTCCTGGCCTGTTTATTGCAGCAGACAAGAGTCCCATCATAGAGTTGAAATACAAAAACACATACAAAACTTTGCAAAGATTATTCCACTTAGGGGGGGTGGAGTCAAGATGGAGGCACAGAAATAGGAGAACTCTATGGCTCCCACCATTACCACTTCAAATACCTATAAAATATGACTCTAAACAAGTTTTAGAGCTCCAGAACTCATAAAATGACAGAGAAATCAGACTCCCACTGAAGGCAGCCTGGCAGGCAGACAGGAAGGGCTCATTGCAGCACACTGGAGCAGAGCCCAGCCCCATGTGGTTTTAGCCCCAAGCCATCCAGGAGAAGCCCTGGCTGGAGCTTTCAGGAGAGCAGCTCACTGGCAGCTGTGGTAGTTTCCAGAATTACCAAACCATAAGAGACAAGGAAAAAGGGAAAAGGTCAGTGGAACTCAGCTAAATTTGGGGGAGAGGGTTCAGCTAACTGCCTCCAGAGCTAGAAGAAGTCAGAAGTGGAGGCCCTGCAGCCGCCTCCACATGGCTGCTTCAGAAGCTCCTGGCCTGCAGATTGCAGGGGGGCCAAGTGATCATTTAGAGGCTAAGTGCTCTTGCCTTGAGCTGCCTGGATTGGGATCAAGGTCTTGGGTGGTGGTCCTGAGGTGCCTTTTCAGTGAGCCAAAGCTGGAGGGGGCTGCAGAGATGGCAGCGGCCTCCTAATAGCTCTGGCAGTTATGAAAATTCCAGCAATTTGGGACAGAGCTGTCCCCTCTGAAAGCAGAGTTCTACTGAGCCCAAAAGTCAAGTAACTGACTGGCAACACAAGCAGGAAAAGGAAGCAAAGAAAGCTCAGCCATGCAACTTTAGATTCCTTTTTAGGGGACAAAAAGGATCAAAGCATGGAATGGGAGGAAGACAACACAGTCAGAACTCCCGCACCAAAAGCTTCCAAGAAAAATGTAGACTTGTTAAAAGCCATAGAGCAGCTTAAGAAGGATTTTGAAAACCAAATAAGAGAAGTGGAGGAAAAATTGGGAAGAGAAATGAGAATGATGCAAGAAAATCATGATAAGAGAGTCAACAACCTGACTGCAGAAAATAACACCTTAAAAAACAGACTAACTGAAATGGCAAAAGAAGCCCAAAAAGCCAATGAGGAGAAGAATGCCTTAAAATGTTGAATTTGCCAGATGAAAAAAGAATCTCAAAAGCTCACTGAAGAAAATAATTCCTTCAGAATTAGAGTGGAGCAAATGGAAGCAAATGACTTTATGGGAAATCAAGATACTATTAAACAGATCCAAACAAATGAAAAAATAGAAGGCAATGTGAAATATCTCCTTGAAAAAACCACTGACCTGGAAAATAGATCCAGGAGAGACAACTTAAAAATTATTGGGCTACCTGAAAGCCATGATCAAAAAA
>JAQQSU010008026.1:0-13060 GCA_028627135.1 Pseudochirops cupreus | reverse complement strand
TTTGCATCTTCCACACTTAGCACTTTGTAGTGCTAAGTATCTTGCTAAACTGATTACTATTACAATTGGAGAATCTTATCTTACCTTATGGTTGTTGGTATATGACCTCCAACATTTTTCAGGTTTTATATTATTTGATATTGTTACATTGTTTGATAATTATTTTGTATTTTCCTTGATCTTGTAACAATTTTCATATGATCATAGACTAAAAGTTCATATGGAATTTATAGATCATCTGGTTCAGTGGTTCTTAAACTAGATTTCCATAACCCCCTATGGGATTCATTGATAGCTTTCAGGGCCCATAAGACCTTGGTTGGAGGGAAAACAACATATCTTTATTTATACTAATTTCTAAATAAAATTTATATTTCCTTCAATTATTTAAAAGTCTTACTCTGAGAAGGGGTCCATAGACTTCACCAGATTGTTATAGAAGTCATGAAAACACAAAAAAACATTCAGAATCCTGAGCATATTTCAACTTTATCATTTAAAAGATGACAACACTGAGGGAGAGAGAGGGCAGGTGAGTAGTCAAATTCATTCAGATGTGAAGTCATAGAGCATAGATCCAAACTCACATCCTCTAATTCAGTGGTTCTCAACCTTCCTAATGCTGCGACCCTTTAATACAGTTCCTCATGTTGTGGTGACCCCCAACCATAAAATTATTTTTGTTGCTACTTGATAACTGTAATTTTGCTACTGTTATGAATTGTAATGTAAGTATCTGATATGCAGGATGTATTTTCATTGTTACAAATTGAACATAACCCACAGGTTGAGGACCGCTGCTCTGATTTCAAATACATTACTCTTTATATTACATCCTACTTACAAAGAAGTAAAAAGTAAGTATTGTTCTCCAGTCCTTCATTCTGCTACATACTACTTCCTCTTATGTAAGTAGAACTGACCATAGGCCCCAAAGCAATGACCTATGCAAAGTTTGACTTCATGGATCTTTTTCCTGCCTCTCTCACGCCAAAACTATTAACATATACTGCCAGGTGCCCATTGTAGCATCCATCCCTTATATGCAATAATACTCCAATGTTCCAGGTCTGCCTAGTAAAATACCAAACATTATATCCATTTTGTGTCTTGTTCCTCATGGCCTTGATTTCTACATTTTACGGTGAAAGCAATCTGATGGCTTAATTAATACTAATTAGTAGATTTCCACTGCCACAACAACCAAGAAATAAAGACATTGTTCATATCATAGAAACACATGATAAAGATATCAGTGCAAATGACAAAGATTACCTACCTTAATGTTGATCGGTTTCTAATATACTGACCAACCATAATTCATGGTAAGCTTTTTCATGTTGTCAAAGCATTCACTCAATAGAGGTGAAAATCTACTACATTCTCCCACCCTTCTGGCTTTCCCATCCTTGTACCTGGAGCCTCAGAGAATCACCAGTAAGAAGCCACAAAAGATGGAATGGTCATTGGCAAGGCAAAATTTTGATTAGGGAAAACAAAGATTTGTTCTAATACCCTTTTTCACAAAGAAGAGGAAAAAAAAACATGTCACAGAATGTAAAATGATTTCATCAATATAATATAGTGAGGATTAGAATTTAGGTCTTCGAAGGCCCTCTCTTAAGGTAATTTTATGAAGTGTGTCTTCTCTCAGAGCACAAGTAATGCACATTACTGAAAGATGAATGTGGAGTGGTTTTCTGTTATAGTCATACCAATACTTACTTCTTTGCTGGGTTGATTTTTTGCTAATTTTGCCTCTCATAGAAAATTTAAATAGAATGTTGATAGAGACAGACAGACAGAAAAACAGACAGAGATTATAGTGTATTCTCCTAAAATTCTTCAAATGCTCCTCACCACGAAGATTTAAGAAAATAATAGGAATTTATTTTAGCAATAGTCTATGCATAAAAGAGCGGAATAGTGAAGATAAAACAAAGCAGTTTGGTTGAATTCAAAAAGTGAATTGCAAGGGGGTAGACATTCATTACCAAAGGAGACATTCGTTACAAAGAAAACAATAAACCCATCAGGAAAATCTAGTTGTAGCTAGAGTCATCGGTATTTTTCCACCTGTTGTGTAGTGCAGTTTTTATTAGATACTTCACTGGAAGTCAACTGCAATAATTCTTTTGAATTTAAATTTGTACAGCCTAAAAATCAGCCAATACTTTCTAATTTAATCTATATTTGTGTTTTTTTAATAAATTATTTATCGACTATCTTTTTGCCTGACTTTTTTTTTTAACCCAAGATTCCTGATGGTTATAAAACAAAGTTTAGGACATAATTTTTGCTTTTTCTGAATGTAAGGGTCAGTAACCTAATGTGATAAGGGGGATGTTGGAAGGCAAGAAGAAAGGAAGGAAGGAAATGTGCACTTATTAAGTCCCTACTATATGGCAAACATTTTATCAAAATTACCTCATTTAATCCTTAGAACAACCCAAGGAAGTATGTGCTACTATTTTATTAGACAGACAGAAGTTAAGTGACTTGACCAGGGTTACATGGCTGTTAAGTATCTGAGGCCAGATAAATAATAATAATAAACAGTTAACATTTATAAAGCACCTCCTATATGGGACACACACACACCATCCTAAGTGATTTATAATTATAATCTCATGTGATCCTCACAACAAATCTGGAAGGTACGTGCTATCATTGTCCCCATTTTCTAGATGAGAAAATTGGGGAAAACAAAGGGTAAGTGACATGGGTCACTTACAAAACTTACAAAGAAAGGGTAAGTCACAGGGCTATTAAATGTCTGAGGCTGGATTTGAATCCAGGTCTTCCTGACTTCAAATCCAGCCCTTTACCCACTTTGCCACTTATAAGTACAGGATTATTATTCTCCAACTTTCTCTCTATAATGACCTACCAAGTTCAAAAGTAGCATAATGGAAAAATAATGGGTATCTAAATAATTTATAGTGACTATATATAGCTCTGTCAAAAACAAACCAATCAAAACCCAACAAAACAAAAACAAGCAAGAGAAGTGATTTGGTGGGCGTTC
Organism: Pseudochirops cupreus; assembly: GCA_028627135.1. NCBI lineage: Eukaryota > Metazoa > Chordata > Mammalia > Diprotodontia > Pseudocheiridae > Pseudochirops > Pseudochirops cupreus. The sequence goes on along the minus strand of JAQQSU010008026.1, from coordinate 10,032 downwards.
GTAGCCCAAGTTCAAGTTAAGACTCTTCAAGGAACTTTAATTCTTCAAGCATATTCCCTCTTCCCTGATAGAATATTTTGTTTCCCAACTTACATGTGAGTTCCTAGATTCATGGCCTGTAGCACATCATAACTGATCATTCTTTTCTCTGTACAACTACAGAACATCCTTATGTTTTCTTGTGAAATGTTCCTCTAGACTGGGTCTATTATTGTAAATGTCATTGAAGGCATCCAAGTTCATATCTCTTGTTGGAATAGCGAAAAGGGGTGAGGAAAGGAAAATGCCCAGAATCTATTTCCCACCATCAACTTTATTAGTAGAATTCATAAAGCCAGGTCTTGAAAACAGTAGTAGGGAAATGGAGATGAGAATGGAGGTAGCATTTGGTAAATGTTTCCTCCTGCATTTTTCCTGAAGCCTGCAGTACAAGGAGAACAAATCATACATTACCAATAACTTTTTTAAGGCAGACAAGTTTGAAAGATTTGAGAACTCTGATCATTTTAATGATCCACCATAATGCCAGAGAACTGACAAACCATGCTATCCACCTCTTGCAAAAGGTAATACATTCAGGATGCAGAAAAAGATTTACCTTTTTTTTTAATGTAGCTAATGTTAGACTTTGTTTCCCTTGATTGTGGATATTTTGATGAGATTTTTGTTTTGGTTGCCTTTTTCCATCAGGTAAGGGTGAATGTGAAGGAGACACATGTGTTGGTTTTAGAGGATATGGATAAAATAAAATGTTCTTTCTAAGGTAGAAGTCATATAATGTCACTCTCCTGTTCCAGAATCTTTAAATGTTCTTGTTTTCTCTAGGATGAAAAGTCCAACTCCTTACCCTGACCTTATCCTGACTCTCCATACCCTTTGCAGTATAGCTTGAGCCCATCTTTCCACTTTTATTTCACAATGTTCTGATTTATGCACTCTACAATCCATCCAAATTGAACTATTACTGACTTGTGCCTTCAGTAGACCATTCCATTATTTGCCTCTGTGTATTTACATAAGCCATCTCCAGTTTCTGAAATGCATTCTTTCCCCTCCCATACCTGCCCTCCTCTCCTCTTCCCTCCTCTCCTCTCCTCTCTTCTCCTCTTCTCTCCTCTCCTCTCTTCTTCTCTCCTCTCTTCTCCTCTTCTCTCCTTTCCTCTCCTCTCTTCTCCTCTCCTCTCTTCTTCTCTGTAGGTTAGATTCATTATCTTCCTGGAAGATTGATCTCTAGCAGGACAGCAGGACGTATTTTCTTTTTTTTTTAAATATTCCAAAAGTAATTGTTCTGGCTCTTTGCCTTTACCTATCTCAATGTTGCACTACACTTATTGGTATGCATGCCTTACTGTCCCTACCTCAAAGTAGCATATAAGCTTCTTGATGTCTCTGGAACTATTTCATTTTTGTCTTTTTTTTAAACTCCAGAATCTAATACAATATTATACTTATAGAAGGTGCTTAATACATGTGCTTCTGTTAACATTGTCGATAAAATTAGTAGAATTATGCTAATGAAAATCAGCCCAAGATTGACATTTTCAGATGATAGAAATTTTTGTTTTCTGTATGGATGGAACTACAGTTGGAAGTAATTTTAATGTCACTTAATCCAATCCTCTTATGTTATATATTAGGAAACAGAGGCATAGAGAGATTGATTTAATGAAGGCCACACAGTAAGTGGTAAAAGTGGGATTTAAATCCAGGCTCTCTGACTCCGAATCAAGTGGTTTTCTCTGTTGAAGTATGTTGTCTTTTTCTTATTGAGCATCTTATATCTGAGAATGATAACTATAACTGTAGCTATATATGTTTGCATATAAGATATATTTGTTACATATATATATATATATATAACATATATTCCATATATACATAAATTATAAAAATGATATATTCAGAGAGAGATGCATATTTATGATAATTTTATCACTATTGACACCCATTTATCAAGAGTAAACCTTGATGTTGAAGTCCCAGAACTAACAAACCTGAAAGAGAGGGTTTCCATTTGCTTCCCTGGATCTCCAATGTATTTGGATTAAAATAGGTGCCATTTGTTTCCGACCTGAATTAAGACAAAAGCATGGGTAAAGAATGAAGGTGTGGTTAATCAGGATTGGATATATTATATTGATGTAGAATATGCATGTGAGTTATTGCAGATGGCCTAAATACCTCTCCATGGACTCTGATCTCCCCCTCTACATGGAGAATTATCATTTCAACTTTAAGGCAACAGTAGAAGAACTATAGGGTACTTGCTGCTTCTCTCACCTGTCTACAAGAGGGATATTGCAATGGAATTTTATCTATTTACCTCCTCTCATATAATACTGGTCTAGGAATATGATAGATTCAGAACAGAAAGCTGCTTCCCTTGTCATTTTAAAGGGGGAGAAAAGCCCTTTGTTTATCCTCACTCACTTAGCTCCTTCCCAAAAACTTCTGTTTACTCAAAAGGCCATTTGAAATAGCAAATAGTCAGCAAACTAATTTATCCCAGCAAGCAACAAATCAAAATGTGAAAATCTATGTAAATTATAATATAGCAAATAATACAAAGAAAGAATGAGCTTTTCAGCTGTGAGATAGATGAAATTTTTGCTCAAGCCAAGAGCAGAGCCTGCTTTCACTTGAGGAAAAATTCCCCAATTCTCTATACAAGGATGCCTTCATGATCTGGCTTCCCCTACATGTCTGTAGCATCTAAAATCTTTCTTTCTTTGATCCCTGGAGTGTCCTCTGTCTACAAGGCTCTCTTGAAATTCTCTGGAACCAGATGTGTATCTCTATCAAGAAGCTTTGGCACTAAGGCTTTCGTTAAACTGGCAGCCAGAGCCATGTTCAGCATTCTTTCGACCAAATGGGAGTTATGTGTCCCTCTGTGTTCACATCAACATGCAAAATGCCCCAGGCTTGGGTGAAAGCCCAGTTATATTTATATTGGTTAGAGGTTGGGATTCTTTCATGCAATCATGAAAGGGAAATCCATTTGTCAAAAACAAAGTCCCTGGCTCCTGGCCTTTCTCTTGTTTCACAGTGTTCTTCCTCTCACACTCCTACTGAAGCACCAGCCATAAGGTTGATTAGAGAGCATAAACCCCAATGAGCTTTCCTTTGTTGTGAAGTAATTTAAGTCCACAAAGCATATGCTTTGACATGAATCACATGCATGGCCTGTCTTAAAATGAAGCCTATCTAATACTTTAAGCAATCCCTTCTAGCTGCTGGTAATCTCTCCTCTAGTCCCCAGGGATTGGTCTAGTGAACCTTTATATTGATCTGGTAGGAGTCTGCCTCCATACTCAGTTTTTGGATGTTTAAGCTCTTTTCTTATAAAGGGCATAGGTCACGTCTTCTGCCATGGCTGTCAGTTCTCTCATTTGTTACCATTACTGCCTTTATTCATCTATTTAGTCTTGTTCAATCTTTCTGGGTCTTTGTATCAACAATGCAGCATTCATAATGCCTACAGTAACTATAAGTATGCTGATACGGTTATTAATCATAAAATGTAGCAGGCTTTCTACATGAGAAATATAGCCAGAACATTTATTCAAATACCAGAAAACTGAGTCCCAAAACCAGAAAGTCAAAGCCAACACAGTAGTTATGAAGTTGGCTTCATAGTAGGTAAAGTAGTAAACACCCACATTCTCAAGCCTTGAAAACAGGACAAACTACCTAAGGCAAAGATCCTTCTCTCCTCACTCATGACAACTTCTCGGTGTCCAGGCAGCTTGCTCCCAGCAGCTCTGGTCCCCCAGCAGTTCCCATCCCTGGCAGTCCTTAGCAGGAGTCCTTAGCAGAGATTCTGGCTGGCTCAAATAAAACGGAGTTGGCCCCACAACTGCAGCCGCTGCCTCTGCCGCTGCTTCCAGTCACCACGTCATAGACCCTAGCTTGGTTCTGGTGTCTTGCTCCACTCCTTCCTGCTACATCAGCAATTTCAAGGGGCATGGAAGATCTTCATATCCCAGTATCATTACAGTCTCAGTTCCCATATCTGTTTTTTAAGAGTTTAGACTAAATCAGCTCCGTGTCTAAATCTATGATTCATTTGTTGAGTCTTTTCCCAAGCTTTTGTTTAGTCAGTTGTACTTATTTGATTCTCTGGACTCCAGTCTCCCTTGGACACAAATTCTAACCCCCATTCTCAATTTCTGATCAGCCCAATCTAGTTTAGTCAATGTCTGACTTCTAAGTGAACGAATGAAGAACTCACTATGCACAAATCATTGCGCTGACTTCTGGGGACTGGTGGGCTGGAAGATGGAGTGCTGATCCTGGAATCTGGATGACCTGAGTTCAAATTTGACCTCAGATACTTTCTAGCTATATGGCCCTAGGCAAATCACTAAATCTTTTTTGCCTCAGTTTCCCTACAGTTCTCATCTGTAAAATGAGTTGAAGAAGAAAATGGCAAATCATTCCTGTATTTTTGCCAAGATGACCCCAAAATCAGATCTCAAAGGACCAAACATGACTGGCTAACCAAAATAGTAATAATAATAACTGTTGGGGATGCAAGTAGAAAGGCAAGACATACCCTGCTTTCAAGGAGCTCACATTCTAATTGTAGAGGCAAGACATAGGGAAGGTTTTAGCTGGAAGTCAGTGATTCCAGTTTGAATTGGACATAAAAATAATCTAACACTCCATTGTAATCATTATTAGAATGCCTAAGAATGACAGGATTATTGTACGAAAACTGGAAGAGATCGTAGAGGTTATTTTGTCCAGTTTTCTCATTTAACAAGTGAAGAATATGAGACTTAAGAAAGTTTATGTGACTTGTTCAAGGTCAAATAGCAAATAGAAGACCTCTGAATTCATCTCAGATGCCCTGATGCTAAAGTGAGTACTTTTCCCAGGGCACTAAACTCCTACTTCTCATCCCCACCTATGAATCATAATCTTGAGATTTTTTTTTTAACTTTGAAAGTCATCTCTTAAGTAGGAAATCCAGTGGAGCAGAAAGATCATCGGGCTTAAAGCCAGAGTAGACGGGTTACATAAGTAATGGTCTTCACACTAGCTCTGTGCCTATAGGTAAATCATAATTCCTTTTGGCCTCAGTTCCCTCATCTGAAAAGTGGGGCTTATAACTCTATCATGATATACCCTGAAATGTTGATGTGCACAAAGTTTGTAAACTGCAGAATATTTTATAAGTTACATGAAATTTTTCTTATTTCCATTTAAGGCTTCACAATTCATAGCTGTATCTTTAAAGAAATACTCATTGATTCCCTTATATATTTAGAATAATCAAGATGAAGCATTTTAATTCAGCCTTTGCTTCCTTGTATTGGGTTTCCAGTTCTATTCACAAACACTTTTTGAAGCAGCAATTTGGTTAAGTATTAAGCACCTATAATGTGTCATATACTATATTAATTGTTAGGGATACAAAAAAGAGGTAGGGGGAGTAAAAATAATCCCTACTTTTATAGAGCTCAAAATTTAATGGTGGAGAGTGGTTGATTTTGTTCCAGGAACATCTGCGTGTGCTTAGGATGGAAACTTTTGTAGATTTGTGCATCAGGATAATAACATCAGTAGAGAGTACTCTTAGAAAGTCTCCTGTCCCAACTTTGTATATTTCAGATGAAGAAACAGTCTGAGAAAGGTGAAGGTACCTGCTTAAAGTACCACAATTCCGAGTAAAGGAAAAACGAAAGCAAAGCTCTTTAACTCAAAATCCAGTGTTCTGTTGATTACAACTTGCTGACCAAGACTAGATTCTTCCAATCAAAAATTCAAACACAAATTTTCTCCCTCTCTCTCTCTCTCTCTCTCTCTCTCTCTCTCTCTCTCTCTCTCTCTCTCTCTCTCTCTCTCTTTCTCTCTCTCTCTTTTTCTTTCTCTCTCTTTCACACACACACTCACACACATACACACACCTCTTTCTTAGCCTTATATATTGCCATCTTGATCACATTATTAAACTACGTTCACAGTTTGTAACAACATGCAGGATTGCTCATTTGTTTAGAATTTCAACTATATTGCTGAGTTTTCATTGAAAATGAAGCCACTTAAAATGACTTTTATTATGGCTGAACATGGATAAACAACTCAATTACATATTAAAGTGGTAATCAAATTAGTTCATCGATCTAGAGCAGGAAGAGACCTTAGAGTCCAACTCCCTCATTTTACGTATGTGTAAACTGGGGTCTGGAGATGCTAATTAAGAAATTTGTTTGAGGTCACAATGACAGTAAAGTTCAGAGGTAGAATTTTAACCCAGGTCTTTTTATTATAGAGCTTTTTCCATTGTACTTTGAGACTCATAATTTCTCCCTATGTGGCCTCTGACTTGGTGGAAGAGTTCTAGAATGAGGGTCACCATTCCTACAGGGTCACCTACAGGTTTATCACCTTGGTGGTAAATTTTCACAAATGATCCTCTCTCCCGCCTCCCCCAGTCCCCTGCCACACAATATCTCTAGATCCTTCATTCATTTCATGCTGGAGGAACCTAGCCATGCCTGCCATGAGATTGAAAGCAGAGATCTTGTTCTATTCCCCATTTTGGGGCCATTTATCCAATGACATTAAGTCTGCCACATCTGTTCATGCATTTAAATGAAAGTTAAAGACCTTTCTTTTTGATCAAGTTTCAGGGTTTTCATAATTTATATGCACCACGCTATTCTGCAAGAGTTTGTTCAGTGTGGTTTTCTCTGTTTTATCTGTCAGTGGTATTTTTTATGCCTTTTATTCTATAGCTCTTTAAGATGTGATGTGAATGAAAACAGCTTTCTAAATAAAGATTGATTACTTGGTAGCAGTTGCCTAGTAAACCATAGTCTTCATAAGAGGATAAAGAAATGCTGTTTATGTTTGTTTCAATGATAGTATGACTAGTATACTAATTTATAGGCTACGATGTCAAACATCATATTCTAGTACTGGCAAAAGTTAAATTGTGGATGACTTCTGTGGGAAAATATTCTCATGAATGCAGTATCTATATGACCATTTTCTTGTGGATATGAAACCCAACCTTTTATTTCATTGTTGTTTGAAATGGCAAAATTCTGGCTTATAGAAAAGCTTTCTACTTGATAGAATATCAAGGAGTTATTTCTAATCAGCTGTAGGTGTCAATGGGTCCCTTTTTTATCCTGCTGTCTCTTGAATGTTCTCTTTAGCTTCACGCAAATCAGCACTATTGGGGAGGAGGACAGAGTTAGGACCAAATGATATAGGATTCATGTGCAACTCCATCCAAAATGCCTTACTATGAAGTCTGAATTTTACTTTCTTCTTCTTTTGAGTTTTAATTATCTAAGTGATATCTCTACCATTATAACTTATTGATTTATTATTGAGTGGCAGAAAAGTTATAAAGTTGAGTTATGAACAAAAAAATGAAACATTGCTTAGAATTTTGCCTCTGACTAATGAAGCTGTAGTTAATATTTTGTTCATATGTCAAGGCCAGGATAAATTGCATTTGACATATTGTATTCTGGAAATGGTATTTGCTTATCTGGAAGATATGATAATGTTAAGGCAACTGGCCTTTGGATTTTACACTATTGTAATGGTTACTTTGTGTTTAGAATCAATCACTAAGTATTTGTCCAGTTCTAACTACATTCCAAGCACTACCCTAGGCACTAGGGAAGCACTTTGATATTACTTTTTGTAGGTAATGGGTTCCTAAGTTCTTTTGAATTGTGAAATCTTGCAATTCTTATTTTTAACCTAAGGGGGAAAATGGGGCAAAAAAAGAAGGAAAATTCAGAATTCCACTTAGAACTTCAGGGATCAACATAAGAAATTATATGCATATAGAAGTTCACCAATAAGGAGAGTTTTAAGTAGTTTTAATAATGACACTGGTGTCCCAGAATTGAAGTTCCTCTAGGTTATGGTTTCTTGTAGGAGCAACAAGGTGATTGGTGAAGCAGTGTAAAAGACGATCAAAAACAAAAAATCTGTGAGAAAAAGAAAGATATTAGTTGGATAAGAAGGGGGACGTACTTGTGAAGTTGAGTTGGAGGATTTTAGATTTGTGAAGGTCAGAGGAATTTTGGAAAAAATGGAAAATTTGAAGGAAAGCAATGTTTAGGCTTAAATTCTACTTCTGACTTCTGTGAGAAAATTACAGGAGAAAGTTCATGAGAAGAAACTGGGACTTAAAATTAATTAGAATGGGAAATAAATTTTGGAAAAACAACTTTGAAGTATTTGTATTTGTGAAAAAGGTCAAATAATGAATTTTAGGATGGAAAAAATAGGTTGATTTTATGAAAACTTAAAAGGGAACAGCTTGAGATGAAGGAAAAAAGGTTAAAACTAAATAGAATTTACTCTGAAGAAAAGAGTAGAATTTAAAAAAGGAAAGTGGAAGATAGTTGACAAAGGCAAATTAATTCAGAAGGTGTGGGAAGAAAAATTGGTGAAATTAATATGAGGTTAGTGAAGGAAGAGAAAGGAAGTAAGATGTGGTTATAACACTGAACCTACAGTCTGTTAGGAAGTAATAAAAGAGTTTCAAAATCTTAAGGAGGGACTTAGAAGGGAAGTCATAAATTTCTTCCAGTATTTCAAAAGTCAAATAGAAAAATCTCAGTCAAATAACAAGTAATTTTTAGTGACATCAAGTAGTGAAAAATATGTATGTGTGATTGTTTTTCCTGTTTCTACCTGAGTCAAGTGACTAATATATCTTTTAAGTGTAAGCTGTTCTCCTTCCTGAGATAGATAAGAGAGAAAGAAAGAAAGAAAGAAAGAAAGAAAGAAAGAAAGAAAGAAAGAAAGAAAGAAAGAAAAGAGGGAAAGAGGGAGGGTGGAAGGAAGGAAGGAAGGAAGAAAGAAAGAAAGAAAGAAGGAAAGAAAGAAAGAAAGAAAGAAAGAAAGAAAGAAAGAAAGAAAGAAAGAAAGAAACTAGAAGAATGACTTTTCACAATCCAAATTGTGAGAGGTAATGAAAATTTTAAATCCAAAAGGAATTTCAGTGAAGGTTGTATGGGGAGGATGCTATGTGGCAGAAGAAAAATTTGACCCTTATCACAAGGAAGGAGAGTTGAAGGATTTCACACAGAATAAGAAGGGAACTGTTCATTTGAATTTGTTATAACAATTAGTGATCTTCCTGAAGAAATGAGAGACTCCAGTAAGGTTCAAAGTGAAAAGTGAAGAGTAGCATCAGTTGGTGACTGACTCAATGCTCATAGAACTTGATATATGTCTACCTGATAGCAGCAATGAAAAAGGTATGTTATCTTCCCCTGGAGAATATTCATTCAAGGCATAACAGAAAACTTCCAGGGCTTGTCAAAAAAACTGACTACTACCCATTTCTGTTAATTCATGTTCTCACAAATGTCAGAAGGAAGCTAAAAATATTACCAAAAGTACAAAGTCCTGAGTCTTTAAAAAACACATGCAGTTAAAGGCAAGAGATATAGAAAAAAACAAAATTATTTGGAAAATGAACTTCAATTTAAGAAAGTGATTTCTGATATTGGAATTTTGGATTTAGAATCATGTCTTAAAATAGGGGAATGCCAGACTTCTTCCTAGTGTAGAGTGGTAAGAATACATTTACTGTTGGTTGGCAAATCTAAAGAACTTTTTAATAATAATAAAAAAGAAAAGGATGAGGGTGGGAGAAAATTTGAATCTATGTATCTACTATGATAGTCCTCTAGCTATTATAGAGAGACTAAAGAATGAGTTAGGAAGGATAATCATTGACAAATCTCAGAATTCACAGGAGAAATAGCAAAAGAATCTACCCAATAAAAAAAAGGGCTTCAGATTGCCATATATAAATGTCAGACATTTAAGTAACATGTAAAAACTAAAGGTCTTACTACTTGGATGCATGTTTCATGTCATCTGTCGCTGACTCTTAATGGAATGGAACTCATGACTAGAATATGGCCATAGATTTATACACATTTTCAAACTAAAAAAGGATTTGTTTAGCACTGTATATTAAGAAGATATATTCTTGTGAGGAAATTTAAGAACCAGAGTAGAGAAGCATCCTTAGGATAG
>JAQQSU010008025.1:0-13060 GCA_028627135.1 Pseudochirops cupreus | reverse complement strand
CTCAGCCAATCCCCTTCTTCCACATCAACAGGGGAGTTCATGCCTTCTCAACAATGGGACAGGGTTTGCCCCTTCCACACTTAGCACTTAGTACTAAGTGCTAAGTATCCTGCTAAAAAGATTACTATTACACTGGGGATGGCAGAAAAGAATTCCTACTCAGTAGAAATTGGATGACAAATAGTCAATTTAGCTAAGGAATCAATACCTTGGACAGAGAAGGGAAGGATAAGAATGAAAGTAGGGAAGGCAGCAATAAATCAACCAGAATGAGTTGTTCCTACTATTGGGACATCAAGATAGGGCAGGAACTGAAGGAGATAGAGCAAGTCATGGAACAGATAGAGTGGGCACATGAAGAAGAGTTTGATAATGAAAGTCTTAAGATTAGAGGGGACAAGTGAGGGGTTTTCAGAGACAATTATTGCATTGGAATTGTCCTCAAATCCAGAATCTTGGAAAAATACCAAGGATAATGCAATCCTTCAAGGACCAAGTTGCCTTGACAGTAAAATAGAATCCGCCAGAGGCAGAAGGCATTGAAATGTCATCTAGATGAATGGTTGTTTGCAGAATCCCCAACAATTCACTATTTTATGGGTGTTCTGAAATTTCTGGCTAATTGCTATTTCCCTAATAATCAAAAACACAATGCAATGTTTTCCAGATTATCAAAGGCAAAGACTTCCAGAGGAACAATTTTTCTCAAAACAGTCAGTGGGACTTGGCAAGGGCAGGAGGTTCATCCTAAGCCCCGTAACTAGCACCTTTTCCTGTGGCAAAGTTTTCTATCATCATTATGATGGAACAACAGTCTTCAGTAACAGGGTAGAAAAGTGACAGCGAAATTATAAGAAGCCAATTAGTTTAGGATGGAGATCTTCCTCAGCAGCAGATAGGAAGGTACTAAAGATGAAGCTCTGCTGAATCACAGTAGAGAATAAGTAGGTGGGTGGCAAATATAAGAGGAATTTGAAAGATCAACGGCCTGGGATACAACCAACCTATTAATAAATATTTATTACGTGTCTACTATGTGCCAGGCCCTATACTAAACACAGGGGATACAAAAAGAGGCAAAAGATAGTCCCTTTTCTGAACGACTTTACAGTCTAATAAGCAGGTTGGGTATATGCAGAAAGATGGGTAATTGGGGAACATGGGTAAAGACAACATAAAATGAAAGAAGCCTCAGAAATCTAAATCCCTTGCCTAACGCGACAAGTATCAAAGCCTCTCTGCCATATGACAGATACACAGGTTTAACGGTGCATATGAGGGTGGGAGGTCAGATATTCTAATAGAAGATTAGCATATAGTATTGCACATTACACAATGAAAGAGAGCCTTCAAGCATTATGTCAAACCAAAACACAAATATGGGCCAAACAAGAGGAGATGTTGATAAGCAGTCAAAATTAGGTAGGGTATGCGACAAAATTATCAGGAAGATACAAAACAGAATTCAGAGTAGACAAAACTCAGTGGTTTGCTAAGGAAGGTCCTGACCAAGTATCCCTAACTGTGGCTTCCTCTTTTTAGCACTGGTCACACTTACTTTGCCAATTTTAAAAAGACAGCAAACCTGGGACCTGGGGACTTGATGCTTGAATCCGATTTGGTCAGATACAATCCTTGCTTTCTGCATTAAGAGAAAGCAAAGAGAAAATGAAGATAATCTAGACAGCGGCAGCTAGTTGGTGCAGTGGTTAGACTCTTGAACCTGGAGTCAGGAAGATCTGAGTTCAAATCCAACCCCAGACATTAGCTGTGTGACCGTGGACAAGTCACCTAACCTCAGTTTCCTCATCTTCAAAATGAGGATAATAATAACACCTATACCCTGGGGATGTTGTGAGGAAAAAATGCTATGTTAATTATGAACTGCTTAGTATATTGCTTGGCAAATAGTAAACACAATTCCGATTTCTTACTTTGTTTTTAAATTGCCTGAATTAGGCAATGATTCTGGTAAAAATATCTTTGCCAGGTGCTAAAAGAGAACAGCATGAGACTAGGCAAAATACGATTATTCATAAAGCGGAACAGAGACAGAGAAAAATCCATCTCTACTAGTGGGAAAGAATAAATTAAAATGCATTCCCTACTAATGGCAATTCACTAGGATAATCTTCACATAAAAAATACAGCAATATCTATCTGAAAACTTTTCAGTAGAACTATGTAGAGTCACAAAATTCAAAGTTAATATTTTATGAAAGGTTATTGAGTGAAAATTAATTCTTTGTCTTTTTAATCCATTTTACATTTGCAACATAATCCTATAAACCAAAAACCAAGCCTCCAAACATATCTTTGAAAAGGTAGAATTAGAAATACTACACAGAAGCTAACAGCTGTAGCCCCAGATTACCTTTTCCCCCAAATGTGATAATGCATATCCCTTTCTTTTCCAACAGCCATTTAATAAAATAAAGTTCCCCCAAGTGACAAGTGCCTGCCAACAAACCATAAAAAGGTGTTACATTCTCACATGCCTTTTTGCTGTGTCAGGATCTGTGAGAAAATGCTCTAAAAAAGACTGTCAACAATATTTTCCTTTTATTTCTGTGTTGCAACCTGTTAATCCTTGTCCACTCCTATCTTTTTGTTTTGTCTAAGTGATAGTCTGGGAACTGACACCCTTGAGGCTAATCTAAAGGTGACATCCAGATACCAGTGTCAGCATGTTCAGGAAACTGCCAACTGAAATAAATAAATAAAAGAGGAGCCGCTGTAATAATGAGAAACCATTCTTTGCTTTCTGCATTAAGAGAAAGCAAAGAGAAAATGAAAATAATCTTGAAAGTGGCAGCTTGGTGGTATAGTGGATAGAGTCTTGGACCTGGATTGAGGAAGATCTGAGTTCAGATTCAACCCTAGACATTAACTGTGTGATCCTGGACAAGTCCCTCAACCTCAATTTGCTCATCTGCAAAATGAGTACAATAATAGCATCTATACCCTGGGGATGTGAAGATTAAATGGTATATTAATTATAAACTACTTAGTATATTGCTTGGCAAATAGTAAGCATCATATAAATCTTAACTGTTATATTATGTTTGCAAATTTAGGGGGAAAAAAGAAAACTTCAGTAAACCAGAAATGCTGTTGTTGGAGAACATATGGTGAAGTGCTTATGGCTCACTATTTTCCTAATCTTATTTCATGTCATAGGGGGAATATGGGGCACCACTTTTTAGGAAATTGCATGGGCTACGATCCAGAAGAGGAAAAAAACATGGTAAAGCATCTACTGTTGATAACATAGCAGGATAGGTTGAAAGAACCTAGTATGTTTAGCCTGCAAAAGAGAAAAATGGAGTGGGAGGTGGAGGCAGAGGGCACGACATCTGTCTTCAAACATTTGAAGGGCTATTATGTAGTAGAGGGATTGCGACTGCTTGACTTGGCCCCAGCAGGCAGTACTAGGAGCAATAGTTAGGAGATAAAAAGAGGTAGATTTAGGAGTGATTAAGTAAATACTTTCAAAGGAAAGTAAAATGGACGAATTTGGGAGATAATGGTCTCTCTCTTACTGGAGATTTTCCACCAAAGTCTGGAAGATGATTTGTTCAGCATGTTGTAAAAGATATTCATGTATGTGGTATAATGGGTATACATATACCCATATGCAGGCATACATGTATGTATATGCATATATGCATGTACATGCACATGTATAGATAGCTATCCTATTTCATCATGATGGGGATCCTGACCATCTATACTTCATGTAAGGAGACATGCATTTTCCTTGTAGCGCATAGAAAAGATCCATCTGGAATGGACCCTGTAGATGTTTGGCAGCTGTCTTCCAGTCTTAAACGGTTTGATGACAAGCACACTCTGAAGCTGACCTTCATTAGTGGGAAAACGAAGCAGCAGAGGGAAGCTGAGTTCACTAAATACATCACTAAGTTTTTCAACAACAGTGGGATGCTTGTCATGGAGACCTATGAACCTGAGATCTCCAAGCTCCACAACCGCCTTGCCACGGAGAGGAAAATGAAATAACCCTTCCAGGAGCAGCCTTTTTTCTGCTGGGATCATAGTGACCACACACAAACAAAACAAACAACAAAAACAAAACGGAAACAAACACCCCACAAGCCAGAAACTAAAACAGATAGAGTAAAATAAAGACATGCTTAAAATGTCTCATGTCTTCTCATGAAATCCTAGTCCCTTCTGGATCAATAGAATTTTTTTAAAGCCAAACCAGGAGCTGGGAGCTAGTGTTGAACAAGCTAGCTAATGGTCAGACCCGATCCATATGGCTGCCTTGTCTAACCTGTCCTTATGGTTGCTCTCTGACCTTTGGGATTGATTGGACTGAAAGACTCATTGACTTAGCAAGTACTTTCGGAAGGAGTTTTTGCTTGAAGCTCTATAGACTTCTTCCTTTGTACCTAGCAGTGCTTATATCATGTAACAGCTTCCTGCCACGCTTGCCCCTTTTAATTTTTTTTAAATTTTAATTGATTTCTTTATTTACTTTTAGTTAATAAGATTCAGTTGCACAATCCCTTGAGTTTCAAATTTTTTCCTCTCCCTCTTCCTCCCCCCCCCACCCCCCATGGCGGGATACAATCAAGTATAGGATCTAAAAATACTTTCACATTGGACATTAGTCTGGTTGTATAGAAGGGTTTTTTAACCTGTTCCCCACAATGCTGACTGTTGTACCTGTCCATTATTATTATTATTACTTTTTATCCCAGGCCCCGCCTCCTTCAGGGATTTAGGACAAAACCTTTGGGATACAACAGCTTCCAATCACAGACCTACTTTTGAGTTTTGTATTTATTTGACTGAATGGGGGGAGGTGACTTTAAAAAGTAATAAATAACACACGATACCCATCACTTTAATTTGTTAACAGACCAGGGGAAGGAGAAGGCCTCCTTTTGGATATCAGGTTTTATGCTCTTGACCAATCAAATCAGTCAATGGCATTTTTAGTTTGCTTTATGTCCTCTATGGCTTCCCCCCACCCCTGACCTCCAACTCTCTGGTTTCTTAATTTCTTTTCTGTGTCCCGTATTAACTGTCATTTTCTAAATGAATTTCTTTCAATAAAAGGAAAGAAGAGATGCAACAAAAAAAGAAAAAGAAAGAAAGAGTACTGGCTCTAGAGTCTGAGGACCCTAGGTTTGAATCCCAACTCTTACATTTATTACCTGTTTGACCTTGAAAAGATCTCTGAATTTCCCTGGGCTTCAGATTATTCATCTATAAAATGAAAAGGGTTAGATTAGAAGGGCTTTTAGGTCGTTTCCAGCTATAGATTTATGTTCCTATGCCCAATCCCAACTACAGAATTTTCTTAATGGAAAAATGTGTATTGCCCTTAATATCTGGGTTCTTGACTGGGGTCTGAATAATGGAGTGAAATGACAGTTTATAAGAGAGATACAAATAAAATATTTTGAAAATGGTTCAACAGTGGGCATTTTAAGTGGATTTCCCCCCTTCTGTGAAACAAAGATCCATCTCTATTGCAACGATGATGCTGATATCGGAGCTAAAATTATAGGAGGACAGATAAATGGTATTTATTCCTGTACAATAGGAATTTGTATTATCACAAAGATCATTTAGGGTAATCAAAGCCTCTTTCTCTTGGCCAAAAAGTCAGATCCTAGAGTGCTTCCCTTGTGTTCATTCAGGGGACATACAATGACCCCCTTATATCACCAAAGAGCTAAATCACAAATATTTATCATTGTTTTGACAATTGTAGAGGTATAGAGAAGAGAAAATATGGATGAAAGCAGTTCCTCAGCCTTGCATTCAGAATTCAGGGGATAGACTACTTTCACAGACTCAAAGACATAGTTTGCAAGCCCAGGCTCCTGCTACTCTAGTAACACAGTTCATATACTGCAGTCATGGGCTTCTCCTGAGCAGTCAACAGCAGATATGAGCAGAACCAGGAGAACAATTTTACACTAACAGCATTATAAAAACAAATTTGGAAAACTTAAGAACTCTGATAAACCCAATGGTTAACCATGATTCCAGAGGACTTGTAATAAAATGTGCTGGACAGAAAGGTGATGGACTCAGAATGCAGAGTAAAACATGAGTTTTGGGCTATGGCAAATGGGGAAATGTGCTTGGCTTCAATATGAAAATTAGTTTTAAAAGTTTTATTTTTCATTCTTTTTCCCAATGGTGAGGAGGAAGAGAAAATCCATTTTTGTTAATTGAAAAAAATAAAATTTCAAAAATACAACTAAAAAAAAACCAAAGTGAGAATCATCTTCTTCTCATTCATCATTACATTTTGAGACTACAACTGAGCTTGTGAACGCAACCAAATTTCCCTTTATCCCCTTACAGATGGGAAGAAACATGGTGTACAATATATCACATTTACAAAGTCACAAGTCAGCTCATGTCAAACTGATAATAACTCACATTTCTATTGACACCAGGACAGTGCAAGTGTGGTCTCTGCATAAAAGTGTAAAATGGGTTTCCCCCTCCTGCCCTGCTGTAGTCATATACCAACTCACATTTCTTTGCTCTTCTCTCCAAGGAACTCAGTGCCCTTGTGTTGCTCTGTCACAGAGGAAAGTAATCTGATATACTAGCTTATAATATGATACTGGTGATATCACACACTGCTCTTCCCAGGAGTCCTTGCATTTAAAATCGAGACTCAGGGAAATAGTCATAGTTAGAGCAAAGGGGGAAAAATCTCCTTCTGGTGTGATTTCATCTACAATAGCAAATAGGGAGAGCGGCCCATCCTGACACCATCTCAAATCACATGAAGCTGTTCAAAACACCCTTTAGATCCTTTTGCTCTCTGTTAACATATAAAATATTCACATTTTTCTCTTGTAACACAGTTATTTGTCTAATTTTTCCTCACCATTAGATTTTTAAATAGCTTCTTAGAGATTATCCTCTTTTAGATTAAATCTCACTGATTCTAAAAGAGAAATAATGAGAGATTGATTTTCTAAGGAATTCCAAGTCTGTCCCTTATTATAGCTGTGGCCTTGGACAGGTCAGCTCATATCTATGGGCCTCATTGGCTTGACTTATAAAATTAGGGTACTAAACTAGTTGGCTTCTAAGGTGTCCTTTAGCTCAAAAACTTCTCTATGATTTTATGATCCCTGGAGATAAAGAAACTTCCACAATTGCTCAGTTGAATTAATTTTCCAATACCTTTCAAAATTTCCTGCTATGATAAGTCAATTTTTGGAGTTAGAATTTGTAGTATTCACAAAGATAAATTCCACATTTAGCTAAAAACAGACTTACAAAATTTAGGTGAAGTCTCAATAAATATTTTTCCATCGTCGAATAGAATAATAGATATTTACCTATCACTCATCCTAAAAAAAAAAAAAACATTTTATTCACTTATTCAGTCCTTTATCAATGAGTCCCTCTGAGCATTCTCTTTTCTACCTGGACAAAAGTTAACTAAAGATGTCTCCACTAACTGCGTTAAACAAAAACTCCTTCCTTCATTTACTCTGATCATTAGCCTAATTGCCTCAGGGAGGAGTCCTTCCTGGACTGACCTAACATCTCCATTTAGAAACTGGATAGGCTTTCAATAAGAATAATGCAAAAACATTTTAATGCAGGGTATTTGGGGTAGTCAAGAGAGATTGATAACTTTTTTTCATTTAAGGTAAGATCAAGGACTATGAATTGAAGTATTTTCCTATTATTATTGTTTTGTAATATGTATCCTAGAGAGGCAATGAAAGGGCCTCTGGAGGTATACAGTTATGTTGTAGAATTAAACTTATTTTTTTCTTTATCCTGTGGTTTGTTTTTTTTTTTTGATCTTATGAAAGTAAAATCACACCTGAGACATCCAAAGCTTCACCATCCAAAGGTCTGAAATAAAGATAGCAGTCCATCACATAATGATGAAATTAGTTCAGTGGTTTATCTAGATACTGTAAAAGTATTTTGCAAATCTAAAATAGTATGAATCTATAAAGGTAATGGACAAATTCTGGATCAGGAGACTAAGGATGACTTCTATCACTAAGGGATCACAGTTCTAGGCTCACATACAAACTCTGTTCAGTCTTGGGAGAATTTGGTCTCTGAAAAGCAGAGAGAGACTCTTTTTTTTTTTTACATTTCAAATCTTCACATCCCTACCAAACATTTTACTTTTGGCAAATCAGGTAATCACTTGAGATCATCCTGATTTTGATGTTCATATTCTCTGAGAAGAGAGTAGTTATAGATAGTTCTTTCTGCTTCTAGTAAACTCCAACTACACAACCCAAGGATTTCCAACTTATATGCACTGAGAGCATAGCATATGCATCTCGAGCAGTTATTCTGCAAAGCTTCTCTCCAGGTATGCAGCTGTTAAGCACAGAGCCATTTTACCAAATTATCATCACTTATTTAGAGATATAACTCTAGACCAGTTGTTCCTAACCTGTAGGCAATGGATTTGCTGCAAGAGATTCATTAATCCATATGTGGATCCATAAATAAACCAAATATGTCTTCCATAAACTGAATCAATATCATATCCTACATGTAAATGTATTACTATTTTAAATGCACATAGATGTTATTTTGAAATATAAAATATTTACTTAAAATCATAAATAAATTCATCATAGTTTTGTCATTATGTATGGTCTCAATCAATAGTTACTAACAGTGCAACTACCATCATTTGGAGTAGATGGGGAGGGGGGGGGTGTCCATGAAAATTTTTGACAGTGGCAGGAACTCTACATTTACATATAATTTTATAAACGGTTAGGAAGGAGTTCTATCCCATTTCTACCCCCATTTTCTGCTAGTATGGCAATCTGATCTTTTATAAGCCTACCTTCTTCCACAAATCACTACTACTACAAATCAAAGACTTAAACTTCATATGTTTAGTACTTCATTAGATCCATGATTTCATTATTCTGAATCCTCCTGCTCCACCCATGTCTTCTCACAAATTGGTCACTTCCTACTTTCCCAGTCTTCTTACACCTCATCCACACTGGCCTTGTTTCTTGAGCACAACACTCCATTTACTGGCAGAGTACCTTTTTGCTGCCTGTCTCCAAAACCTAGAATGGTCTCTTTCTTCGCTTCTACCATCTTTCTTCCTTTAAGACATTTCAAGTCTCACCTTTTGAATGAGACTTTTCCTAGTTTTCCCCTCTTTCTCGTATCCCATCTTCCACCTGTCATTTAAACTTGTATCTGCAATTGACACATACTGTCTCCACCTTTAGAATTTTAATTGAGGGAGTTATCTTGCTTTTTTACATTTGTATTTTCAACCCAAAGAACAGTTCTTGGCACTGAATAAGTGCCTGTTGACTGGTCAATGACTGGCAGATTGCAATTCTCAACTAGATTGTATGCTTTTTAGTGGCAGGATCCATTGTATTTTCTTTCATATTATCCCAGGATTCTACCATATTTCCTAGCACATAGTAAACGTTTAAGAAGTACCTATTGCTTAATGTTCTCTTAAAGGTCTAAATGTAGCTCTTTTTGTGGTGGCCAAGAATAAGAAATTGAGGGGATACTCATTAATTGGAAAATTGCTGAACAAGTTATGGCATATGAATGTAAAGGAATACTATTATCCCATAAAAAAATGGTGAGCAGGCACACTTCAGAAAAACCTGGAATGACTTACATGAACTGATGCTGAGTGAAGTGAGAAGAATCAGAACATTTTACACAGTAACAACAACATCATGTGATGACTAACTTTGATCGACTCATCTCTGCTTAGTATTGCAAAGATCTATGACAACTCCAAATGACTCATGATGGGAAATGTTATCCACATCCAGAAAAAGTATTATGGAGTCTAAATGCAGACAGAAGTATATTATTTGCTCTCTCTCTTTCTCTTTCTCTCTTTCTTCTTTCTTGTGGTTCCCTCCATTGGTTAGAATTCTTCTTTATAATATGACTAATAAGAAAATACATTTAATATGAATATCTATGCAGAGCCTGTATCAGATTGTACACTATCTTGGGGTGGTGGGGAGGGATGGGGAAAAAATTTGGAACTCAAAATCTTTTGGAAATGAATGGTGAAAACTAAAAATTAATTAATGAATTATTTTTAGAAAAGTTCTAAATAAAGATCTAGAGACATTAATTTATTTCCAGCTTTGTGATTTTCAGTGCATCATTCAGGTTTGCTCTAAAATAAACAATGGATTTGGATTCAGAAAACCTGAATTCAAATAGTAGCTTTGACATTTACTTTGTGAACTATGAGGACATAGTCATTTGACTAGTTTCCTAGCTTGAGTGTCCTCATCTATAAAATTATCTGACTGGACTAGATAATATTTAAAGTCTTCTCTGACCCTAAGCCTATTATATCATCATCACTCACTCTTGACAAATGACAATTCATTATGCTTTTGCATCATATATTTCCTGCATAATGTATTTTATATCAGTCCTTGTACATAATTTATCATGCCCACCATAAGTCACTTTGGTGCTCTCTGTTTTATCTATAATTTTGAGTCTTTAGACTTCTTCATAATCAAAAACAAATCCATAGTTTAAAAGGTCTGAATATTTGCTTTGTTCCATAATTTTGGAATTAATCTTCCAAAACCTTGCAGTGCTTAAATTAGCCATCCATGAAAGCTAGTAGCAACCATGCTTAATGAAGACAATCTCTTGGGATTCCTTATAGAAAACAACATCTATATTATAAAGAGTACAAAGCATGAAGAGTAAGACAATAAACACAAAAGTCAGCAGGAAGGAAAGAAATTCATGTAAGCAAGAAGAAAGTTTTAAACAGATGGAATCTCTAATGAGCAAGATGATAGAATCTAATCAAGTTTTGCTAAACAAGATTGAGTGGGTAAAAAACCAAACTTGATTATATATCACTAAGCTCCAGGGTCTGCTGAATTCTGAAGGAGGAGATGATTTGATTGCATTTATGGAAATATGGATCCCTAAGTTACTAGGGATTGATACTGAGAATGATCCAATTATATTGAAAGAGCATTTCAGAAGCCATGAAGAACTGTAATAATGAAAGAAAATATGAAGCTTCAATAATATTTAAAATGTCTGATAATATTAGAAGTACACAGAGTTATAAACATTTCCACAAAAAGGATATAGAATGACTTATTACATTATTCTATGTCTAGGATTGTTAGCCTAGACATAAACACTAATGATAAAGGTTAGTACTTTGTAGTCTTATTTAAGGAACATGTATCAGAGCTTAAATACTTTGACAAACAAAAGGCTGTACACCTTGTATGCCCCGTGCTTTGGTTTTCTGGAGTAGCACTACTGCCCCTGCTAGAAATAGAACTGAAATTATCTCAATAAGAAACAGCAGAATTGTGAAGCATTGTGTTTGTAGGCTTTCAAATATAAAGGTTACTTTTTCTTTCTCTTTTTCAATATGGTCCATTGGAACTCAGAATATGAAGCAGCCATTTTGAAAGTCATAATCTGTTTCACAGCAATGAAAGGAAATTTTGTATTATAAACCATGTATTCCAGTGTTTCAGTAGATATTATATCTCACAAATCACATACAAAAAAGTTATATTATACATGCAATGTCTACAATTTTCAATTAAACTGAGTGTCCTTAGCATTAGTTTGTCTCTTTCAAAACCTTGCTGTTTTACTCTAACTCAATTCAAAAATCAATTACTAAAGATTTGGTATTGGCAAAACAGTTTGATACACACTAGGGGTACAAAAGAAAAACAAAATGGCCTCTTCTCTCAAAGAACTTACATTGCTGGGGGCAGAGCCAAGATGGCTGTGTAGAAGCAGCAAGGTTTCATAGCTCGCTCATAGCCACCACAAATACCCATAAAATATGACTCTAAACAAATTTTAGGGCTCTAAAACTCACATAAAAATACGGAAAAACACATCTTCCACTCAAGGCAGCTCCAAACAAAGGGCTCAGCACAGCACACTGGGAGCCAAAACCAGCCCAGCCTGAAACTGCGGCTTGGACCCAAAGGTGGCCAAGACAAGCTACAGCTGGAGCCTCAGGGGAGTGGATCAGCAGCAGCTGTGGCAGTTTCCAGAATTATCAAGCCATAAGAAACAAGGACTAAGTGAAAGGTCAGTACATCTCAGTTAAATTAGGCAGAGAAAAGCCATATGGCCGAAATGCCTCCAGGGCAAGGAAGCAGCAGAAGCAGTGGCCCTGCAGCCGCCTCCACATGGCTGCTTCAGAGCTCTCAGCCTGAAGACTGAGGTGGGGCCAAGCAACCATTCAAAGGCTAAGTGCTCTTGAGTTGAGCAGCCTGGATCCAGATCGTGGTCTTGGGTGGTGGTCCTGGGGTGTGTTTTCAGTGAGCCAAAGCTGGTAGGGGCTGCAGCAGCCTCCCAATAACTCCAGCAGCTGCAAAAACCTCAGTGATTTGGGACAGAGCTTCCCTCTCCCCTCAAGCAGAGTTCCACAGAGCTAAAATATCAAGTACTTTCACTGGCAACATGAGCAAGCAAAGGAAGCAAAGCAAAAATAGCAACCAAACTCTAGAATTCTTTTTTGGGGACAAAAAGGATCAAAGTATGGAACTGGAGGAAGACAACACAGTCAGAACTCCCACACCAAAAGCTTCCAAGCAATGTGAAGGGAGCCTAAAAGCCATAGATCAGCTTAAGAAGGGTTTTGAAAACCAAATAAGAGAAGTGAAGGAAAAATTGGGAAGAGAAATGAGAATGATGCAAGAAAATCATGAAAAGAGAGTCATCAACCTGACTGAAGAAAATAACACCTTAAAAAACAGATTAACTCAAATGACAAAAGAGGCCCAAAAAGCCAATGAAGAGAAGAATGCCTCAAAAAGTCAAATTTGTCATATGGAAAAAGAATCTCAAAAGCTCACTGAGGAGAGTAATTCCTTCAGAATTATAGTGGAGCAAATGGAAGCAAATGACTTTATGAGAAATCAAGATACTGTCAAACAGGTCCAAACAAATGAAAAAAATAGAAGGCAATTTGAAAGATCTCCTTGAAAAAACCACTGACCTGGAAAATAGATCCAGAAGAGACAATTTAAAAATTATT
>JAQQSU010008024.1:0-13060 GCA_028627135.1 Pseudochirops cupreus | reverse complement strand
CTGTGGGGCTCTGCTTCCAGAAGGGAAAGCTCTGTCCCAAATCTCTGGGGTCCTCCCGGCTGCCGTAGCTCCTAGGAAGAGGCTGGGAACTCTTCCTATATACTTCTGGCTGACTGGATAGCGAGGACTGCAAGACCGAGGCCCAAGACGGAGATCCGTCCAGGCCACTCAACGTGAGAGCTCTGGCCTGAGAACAATTGCTCAGTCCCCCTGCTGCCTGCAGGCCGCGGGCGGGAAGCTGCAACGTGGAGGCGGGTGCAAAACCTCTGCCTTTAGCTTTTCTGCTCTGGAGGCCTTCCAGCTGGACTGCTTATCTCCCCCTTTCACAAATCCCACTCGCAGCTGCTGCTAATCCACTCACCTGAGAGGCTGCTCAGCTCTTCCAGTCCAGCCGCCCCTGGGGCTCAGCCACGGCTTCAGGCCAGGCTCGTTTCAGTTCACAGTGCTGATATGGTTCCTCGTAGCCTAGCTGACTTTAGTGGGAAGTATCTTTGTGTGCGTTTTGGAGTTCCAGGATTGGTTTAGAGTCCTATTTTATGGGTGTTTTGGGGTGGCTATGTGAGAGCTGCGATATGTTGCTGCTGCTATGCCGCCATCTTGGCTCCGCCCCCGGAATGGCCTCTTTAATGAAAAAAAAAATTAAAAAAAAAATCAAACTGGGAAGGGAAGACCCGCAGAGTTGCTGACCAAAAGAGAAACAGTTACCATTTACACCCACTCTGCGATAGGAGGGCCCAAAAATTAACCATTAAGTGGCGCTTGGGCAGGAACCTATTGTCCAATCCCTGAGATCCAGAGTGACTTGGGTTTCAGGCTTGGTCTTTGAGGAAGAAATCTAGCCAGTAAACTCCAAACTAACTAGGTAGCTTTTGGCCATCAAAAATTTCCCTTCCTTTAGGCAGAATACCCTTAGGTAAGGGGAGGAGAGGGTAAGGCAAAGGAGAGGAAAAGAGAGGAGATGCTTATTAGTTGTTTAAGGGCAAAATTTCTTAACCTCTCTAGGTCTCAATTTCCTCATCTATAAAATGAGGGGGATAGATTTGAAGACTTCTTAAGTCCCTTCTAGCTCTAAAGCTATGATCCTGAGATTCTGTGATTGGTTCTTAGATTTGGTAAGATCTTGACTAGTCTTTTGGCTTCTAGTTTCAAGAAAGAAGGCACATGGTTCCAGTGTGTCTTTGGGTCTCTGAAGGGAAAGAAAGACCTTGGGAAAAAGCTGACATATAGACAAGCTGACATGTCGACCATATTCTTATTCCCATCTTACTTTAGGAAATCTCCCTTTGTGTGACATCTGAGACTTCTTGGTTGAGTTCTCTCTCTCTCAATGAGAGAGCTCATTTATCTAGTATTGTCTAATTAATTTATTTTCATATATACACTTTTTCTGTTTTGTGCTATCAACCTGGATGAATGGGTTTATTTGCTATTTACTACATGTCTTTATTGTAGAACTGTCATTTGGAGTGAAAGGTGTCAAGCCTTGGATATATAGTTTAGGGTACTCCTTCATTAAGGGATAGCGATTAGTAGAGCAGCTTGAACCTAAAAGCTGTTTCTCTTATACTGAAAATATTTAGGGAGGTGGATAGATAGAATTCTAACCCTGTATCCCCCCCCCCTCCTTCTGGTCCTCAGGAAAGCAGCTTCTGGTCCTCACCTTCTTCTTCCCCTTCTGACAAGAATCAAGGGTGGAAAAAGGTGGGGAGAGGAGACTCTAGCGTTATCTGGTCTTGTCTTCTTGAGAACCATTCTAGAGAGACTTCTGTGGACATATAACCTATGTGAGCAAAATAGATAATCCACCCACATCTCCCTATACTAGAAAGGTAAATATATTTAAGCAATTAGAAGGGACTAAGTGATCATCAAATACTTATATTCTAATAGGTAAAAAGGGCAGCTAGGTGGCACAGTGGAGAGAGTGCCAGGCCTGAAGTCAGGAGGACTCATCTTCCTGAGTTCAAAGCTAACCTCAAACACTGACTAGCTGTGTAACTCTAGGCAAGTCACTTAACCCTGTTTGCCTCAGTTTCCTCATATGTAAAATGAACTGGAGAAGGAAATGGCAAACCATTCCCATATTTCTTTGCCAAGAAAACCCCAAATGAGGTCAAGAAGAGGCAGACCCTACTGAAAAATGGCTGAACATCATGAATAATGGGTGAAAAGAGACAAATGTCTTTTCAGAATCTTACTGTTTTCAAGAGTAACGGAGGGAATAAAACAAAAGACAAACATCACAAACATCAAAAGAATGGGTTTATTTTGTTTTGTTGGTTTTAAGAGAGAAAGAACAGAGAGGGGGAGGAAGAACCAAAGAAGGAAAAGGAATTTACTTTTTCTGTACGCCAGAAGGGATGGGTGGGTTAGGGTGGTATTACACAACCTCAACTTCATTTTCATCTGAAGCAGGGAAAAGAAAGTTGAACATAACAAAGAATTCTGTACAAATACCTTAAATTCAACAGAGAAATAAGGGAGACAGAGAGAAGGGATTTAAGAGGAAGGGTGCTGTTGGACAAGGAATAGTGACAAGTTGAACAAATTTTAACTATTAAGGGTGGATCATAAAGGCAGATTTAAAAGGAGGCAAAAAAAATTTAAAATGCCAATAATTTGGGTCTGGGCTGGGTGAAGAAAGTAAGGAGACAGGATTGGGAACTTCCCAACCACTTCGGCGATTACTAGTATTGATCAGATTCCTTCTCTTTCTCCTTTACAAAGAAGGGGAGAAGAGAGAGAAAACACGAGGATATGAAGGAGGGGGAAGCAATTAATGGCAAACATGAACAGGTATCATAAAGAAGAGTCCAAAGATCTGTTGTTTACAAA
Source organism: Pseudochirops cupreus (assembly GCA_028627135.1). Lineage (NCBI taxonomy): Eukaryota > Metazoa > Chordata > Mammalia > Diprotodontia > Pseudocheiridae > Pseudochirops > Pseudochirops cupreus. The sequence continues at coordinate 10,225 of JAQQSU010008024.1, read as the reverse complement.
AAAACACATATGAAACATAAAGAGTCAGAGTTAAAATGAGGGGCTAGAGCAGAACTTATTATACCTCAGCTAAATCAATGGCAATTGTGATTTCAGACAAGGCCACACTAAATATAAATGTGTACTTTATGTATAATAGCTAATGAAATAATATTCATACAAATATTTACATTGAATGACGAACTGTTTAAAAGAAAAGCTAATCAAATCACATAGAGAAGTGGACCTTTTCCTATCGACACAAAACTAACAAAAGAAAAAAAAAGAAAGAAATTAAGAACCTGAATAGAATTGTAGGAAGGTAGATTTAATATATCTCTGGCAGTTATTAAATCAGAATTGAAAGGAACATACATATTTCTTACCTTTGTATGGAACTTGTAATATGCCAGTCCTAGATCAGACCAAGCTAATAGCTTCGTAAGAGGTTGGAGCTAAATGAAACATTGGTTAACAGAAAGAGGCTTCCTTAGCCCTGGCATGGAAGGGATATAATCTTGATTCAGCTGAGCACAGCTTCCCTGCCTAGGTGTTTACCCATGATGAACCTAAATCAGAAACCTGAAGAACATACTATGGTCATCTTTGTAGTCCTCTTTGTGCTTTCCTTTATTTCCTCATATGATCAATACTTTTTCATTTTTTTCATATTGGGAATTTGTGTCTCTTTTTTAAAAATCAGATTAGCTAACAAATTATCTATTTTATAAGCTTTTTTTAAAAAAACAACCAGAACTTAGTTTTGCTTATCAATTCAATGGGCTTTTTTCAATTTTACTCTAGCCCATCATTTTAACAGCCTGTCAATCTTTAAAGTATATTTCTTGTAAAGAATGTCTTATTAAATTCTTTCTAAGCCATTCTGCCACCTTTCATTTTGGGGGGATTTATCTCTTTCACATTCATATCTGTGACTCTTAATTGTATAGTTGCCTCCAGTGTATCCACTTGCACTTTTTCCTCTCTTCCATTATCTCCCCCTTTATAAAGAATGAGGAGATACAGAATCTGATCAACACTTGCAATCTATAATTTCATTTATTTATTCCTACTCCACTCCTGTCCCTCCTTTCTTAACTAGTTCATACCCCAATCTCTGGTTCTTTTTTTTCTTTCTCTCTTTCTAATCCTTCTTCTTAATGATCCTCCCTCTGAAATGAAAGTTTGTTTTTCTTGTGCTTCTTTTCTTCTCCTTCCTTAAATTCTCTCCCTCTTTTTGTATTTTATTTCTCCCCCAGTTACACGTCAAGAAAATTTTTGGCATTCATTTTTACAAGATTTTGAGTTCCAATTTTTCATAAAAGGTGTTGAGGTGTCTCTTGGGAGAGCTAGGCTCTTCTGAGACCTTGTGGACTCGTCTTAACCTCCTTCTTGGTAGTTTCCCTACTTGGCTCCATAATTCTTCCTTCTTTCTTCTTCCTTCCTGACTCCTCCTCCTCCTCATACCCCTTAAAATATGAGTTTTCCTGAAGATTCTGTCCTTGATCCTCTTCCCTGTTGACAGTGTTTCTCTTTATAATTTCATCCATTTCCATAGCTTCATTTACTGCCTTTATACCATTGTCTGACAAATATTTATTTCAATTCCCAATGTCAATGGAGTCCCAGGCCTATTTCTCCATGTACCTACTGGCTATCTGTACCTGGATATCCTACAATAACCTTTAAAATACATATGCATATGTATAAGCACATATATGTGTATCTGTATTTTAGATACACATACATATATGTATTTATATACATATATACACAAAGAGGTGGATATATACTACTATATATACTATGCTACATATAGTAGGATATATATTTAAATATACACATATAAAGAGAAGGATTTATAGTAGCAGTTATATATGTGTATATATATGTATATATATATATATATATATAGTAGATTTATATGTACATAGTGTGTGTTACTTATACCTGTAAACTTGTATGTATGTGTGTGTTGTGTGTGTGTGTGTGTGTGATATCCTCCCATAGGATGGGAGCTCCTTGAGGGCAGTGACATATAAGAGATGATCTAGATTTGAATCCTGGTCCTGCCACTTACTGCTTTTTGTTTGTTTGTTTTTTTAAGTGGGGAAGGCAAGGCAATTGGGGTTAAGTGATTTGCCCAAGGTCACACAGATAGTAAGTGTGGCAAGTGTCTGAGACCACATTTGAACTCAGGTCCTCCTGACTCTAGGGCCAGTGTTCTATGCACTGCTCCACCTAACCACCCCTACTTACTACTTTTCTGACCTTGGGAAAGTCACCTAACTTCTTGGGCCTCAGTTTCCTCAACTCCAAAATGAGAAAGTTGGACTAGATGACTTCCAAAGTTCATCCCAGTTCTAGATCCATGGTCCTATATTCCAAATTTAATTCTTATCTCCCACCGAAGAAAATTTGTTCTACTCACTTTATGGCAACATCATGTTCTCAGTCATCCAGACTTATAGATGCCAATTGCTGTAGATCAGTCAACAACCTCTTATTAACCGCCTACAAATCTGCCAAGCCTTCTGCTATGCGCTGAGGATACAAAGACAAAAATGAACCGGTCTCTGCCCTCAAGGAGCTTACATTCTATAGAAGGATACGACATATCCCCACATAAACATACAAAAATAAATATAAGTAGATTGGGGGAAGGGAGGACATTAACAGCCTGGGGCAGTCTGTGAAGACTTTATGCAGAAGGTGTGCCAGAGCTGCTATTTGAATTTAACAAGGAATTGTAAGAGTTAAAGACAAGGCAGAAGTGTGGTCAAGGTGTGGCTGCGTATGAGGAGCAGCAAAGTGATGGGTTTAGCTGAACAACAGGAGGAAAGAGTGATGCATAATAATGTTGTAAAGTGTGTTGGGCTTAGGTTGTGAAGGACTTTAAAAGCTAAAGAGAAGAACTTCAGTTCTGGGAGCCCTTGGAATTTGCTGAGTGTGACCAGGAGTGACCTGGTCAGACCTGCCCCATAGGAAAATCACTTTGGCTCTTCCATGGGGGATGGATTGGATAGGGGAGAGTCTTACCATGGATCGGGGACCAGTTGGGAAGCTATTGCAATAATCCAGGTAAGGAGCAATGGCACCTGACCTAGGGTGGTGTCTGTGTAAGAGACCGAGCTGGAGAGATATTCTGGAAGAAAGAACACTAAGATCTGACAACTGATTAGATAGGTTCCTTTCTGTTTAATTAATTTGTCTCAAGGCCCTCCTGCTTATGTGTCACCTGATCACTCCTCCCACCTCTGATTTCTCATGGCATTTTGCTTAAACCTATTATACTTGTCTCACCCTCCTGTCATAGCTTTGTGTGTATCGGCTTCCCCCTGCCCCTATTAGATTGTGAATTTAATGAGAGCAGAGCAGTGTGGTATAGTAGAACAAGCTCTGGCCTAGGGAACAAGGAATCTAAGTTTGAATCCCTACTTTACTGCCAACTGGCTATTTGACTTGGGTGAGTGACCATCTCCTATGGGTGTATTTCCTTATCCATAAAAGGGGGGGGGGAGAGGGACAGGGGCAGGGAAGGTGAGGGAGTTGACCTGATAACCTCTAAAATCCCTTCCAACTCTTACAGGTTATGAAACTAATCTATATCTATATGTATTTCCAGTACATTGCATATGACAGACTTTTAACAAATATTTGCTAAATTTGACTCTTCAGGACTTTCCTCTGTTATGGACTTCCTCTCTGTATTTTACTTAGAATGAGTAATACTTTGTGTAGCTTTCTGTATGGAGAGCCCTCTCCGGGAGAACGACCCCTCACTCACACTCACAGGTTAGGTGGCCCAGATGGTGAATGACTACCTTGTGTTCCAGGTATCTGGATCCTTTCTCTTGAAACATCACCAGTTCCCACTTTTAATATTCAGCCTTTAGGTACAATTTTCTTTTATTACATTTATTTTTCTTTTTTTAAAATTTATTTATTTACTTTTAGTTTACAACATTCAGTTCCACAATCCCTTGAGTTTCAAATTTTCTCCCCTTCCCTTTCCTCCCCCCTATGGCAGCATGCAATCCAATATAGGTTCTACAAATACCTTTACATTAAACATCAGTCAGGTTGTAAAGAAGAGTTATAGCCAATGGAGTGAACAATGAGAAAGAGGGGACAAAACAAAACACAAAAGAGAGAGAGCAAGTAGTTTGCTTCCATCTGCATTCAGACTCTGTAATTCTTTCTCTGGATGAGGATATCCCTTTCCATCATGAGCCTTTTGTAGCTGTCTTCTAACCTTATATTGCTGAAAGGAGCCCAGTCTATCAAAGTTAGTCATCACACATATGATGTGTCTGTAATTGTGTACAAAGTTCTCCTGGTTCTGCTCTCCTCACTCAGCATCAGTTTATGTACGTCTCTCCAGGTTATTATGAAATACGTCTGCTCCTCATTTCTTATAGCACAATAGCATTCCATTACATTCATATACTACAACTTGTTTAGCCATTCCCCAGCTGATGGACATTCCCTTGATTTCTAGTTCTTTGCCACCACAAAAAGAGCTGCTATAAATATTTTTGTACATACGGGTCCTTTTCCCATTTCTATGATCTCTTTGGGATACAGCCCTAGAAGTGATATTGCTGGGTCAAAGGGTATGCGCTTTTTTATAGCCCTTTGGGCATAGTTCCAGATTGCTCTCCAGAATGGTTGGATCAGTTCACAACTCCACCAACAATGCATCAGTGTTCCAATTTTTCCACATCCTTTCCAGCATTTATCATTTTCCTGTTTTGTCGTATTAGCCAATCTGACCAGTGAGATGTAGTACCTCAGAGTTGTTTTGATCTGCATTTCTCTAATCAGTAGTGATTTAGAATATTTTTTCATATACTTAAAGATATCTTTAATTTCTTCCTCTGAAAACTGCCTGTTCATATCCTTTGTAGGTACAATTTAAAAAGCCAATGCATTTGCTGACGTGCAATAGTAGGAAAAATAATAACGAAGCATTTCTCCCAGTAAGCCTGGAGGACATTTCCCACGACTAGTTGCAATAGTGAGCACACACTTAAGAATACACTAGTGGAGAGGTATAAACTTAGGGAACACACATTTGTCACCCCTCGAGCACTGAAAGACCCCAGTATCCTTTCCCTTTCTCTGGCTGCCTTACACTGCTCCCCCTTGGTGCAGTCTCTCTGCTGAACAAGTTGCTCATTTGAGGTCCCCAGTCTTATTCCTCTCAGTTGCTCATCTCCTAGCAATTAGGGTTATCTCTTTTCTTGAGTCATAAAGGTTATGTCCTCATAGCTGCTTCCTACCTCAACTCCCTGGGCCCACTCCCTCCAGGGTGCTGTGTCTTCTACTGGAACAATGGTGGCTCTACTCTAAGATGTTTTAGTCAATGGAGGAAAGAGAAATATCTTTCCTTTCTCCCCTAGGTGAGGGAGGATGATTTCCTATCAAGAGTTCAGTTTGTCTTCCATAACTAGATCTCTTCTCTGTTGTCAGAGGTTACATTCCTCAGAGCCATTTTCCAAATGGATTGCTACTTGGGAAATATCTTTTTAAAGCACCACCAAGGTCTTGACCAATCCTTGTTTAGTTAAGGAATAGAGCTGCTCTCTAAGTCTATCAATTTCTATCAGTCCCCTTTACAACTTTAAGACCATAAAACTTTGTTTTCTGTGTTGCTTGCCCTCTTCTGTGATTTCATTATTTGGGTTGGCGGGAGATCAACCGATCAGGGATTTCTTGATCATCTTCTCTTACTCTTCCATTTCACTTATCTCAAAGAAATCTAGTTTTATTTGTGGAATCTCTTAGCATTTTCTCCTTTTCCATTCTTAGTGGTGCTAAGGTTCCATATTCAAAGCACTGACCTGCTCTAGGCCTTCACTAGAAGAATTGGAAGAAGCTTCCAAAGATGTAAAGAATTTCTTGGTCCACAAATCTAGGATCTTTTTGCCCTAAGGATGCTCCATTTATCTCAGTCCAAAAGATACATTGAGCCAGGAAATTGAAGAAGTTGTTCTCGTCAAATATGTGAATTTGTTTTGCTTGAATCTTCTTATTGGTTATAAGGAAGGCTTTTTGTTTCTTTGGGGTTTTGTGGAGAAAATGGTGAAGATAGGGTGAGTAATGATAATGATGCAAAAAAAATGATGAGTATCAAATGAAATATTTTTAAAAGTGCGTAGAACAGGACAAAAGGAAATTCAGAGGAAAATAGACAAGTAAGACAACTTTGAACCTAACATGCTGCAAGCTATATGTAAAGTGATTTGAGGTAAATGTAAAATCTTCCTTTTCTGTTCTTTCTATATGGAAATACTCTTATTTCTAGTATTTATCAAATTAAAAAAAAATTTTTTAAATGAAGTTGCATTGGCATTGTCTAAGATTCTTCAGGGATGAGGTCTCTTTAAAGCTGATGCATCTTCCATGCTAGTCCAGCTTAACTAGTTAAATAAACATACTTTTGGGAGAGATATTTGTAGTGAATAATACCCCAACAACCTGCACCCTGACCTTTCTTCAGGGACTTCTTAGTCGAACTATAATCTACAGCAACAATGGATCTCTTTTGCCTGATCTAAATTTAATTTAATTTAAAACATGTCTGGGGAAACCTGTCATTCCTAACAGAGTGGAGTGTACATTTTAAACAGGACTCAGAAAAAACAAAATTGGGGGGCAGTGAATAGAGTACCAGCCCTGGAGTCAGGAGGACCTGAGTTCAAATATGAATTCAGACACTTAACTAGCCGTGTGACCTTAGGCAAGTCACTTAACCCCAATTGCCCTGCCTTCCACCCTCCAAAAAGAAAAAGAAAAACAGAATCTCAGATGTGATGGGGATCTCAGAACTCACCTAGCCCCGCCTGTACCTGAACAAGGAGCTTCTCCATAATATACCAAACCAGTGGTCGTGCAGTCTTTTCCAGACTTCTAGTAAGGGAGAAACTACGACCTCCTTAAGCAGACCATTCCACCTTTGGAGAGTTCTAACTGTTAAGAAGTGTTCCCTTAGATCATGTTTAAATTGGCCTCTGCCACTTTTACTCATTTTTCCTAGTGTGGCCTCTGAAGACCAAGGGGAAAGTCTAAACGCTATCCCACATTACAGTTGTTCACTCAGTCAACAAATGTTTACTATGGAATTCAAAGAAAGGCAAAAACAGACCCTGCCCTTAAGGAGTTCCCATTTTAAAGGGAGTGCAGAAAAGCAGCTATATATGAAACATATACAGGGTGAATTGGAGTGAATGCATTATCATCAAGAGGGACAGGGAAAGACCTTACAGATAACCTTTAAAGATGTTGTAGAGAGACCTTAAAAATAGCTTAGAATGTCTTCCCAATTTACCTCTTCTCCAAGCAAATTATGCCCAGTTCTTTTAACTGATTCTCATAGGGCACAAACTTGAGACTATTTGCTCTCTTGAGGGCCTTCACCTATATATTTCAGAACCTAATCAGTCAGTCAATTGTGTGGCATTCAATTCTGAATATAACGTGATTTCATCAAGGGACGTGACAGCAGGATGGTCATCTCCCAGTCCTGGAAACCCCGCCTTTCCTAATGTAGTCAAAGATCACATTCATTTTTTTTTTGGCTGCTATGTTGAATTCTTGATTCATATTAAACCTGCAACCCACTAACATCCCAAGATATTTTTCATATAAATTGTTTAGCCGTGTTTTCCCTATCTTGTATTTGTGGCGCTGAATTTTTTTTAACTCAAGTATAAGACTACATTTTTTCTGATTAAATGTCATTTTATTAGATTTGGACTAATCTAGGATATGGAAATCTTCTTTTGGATCCTGATTCTGCCACCCAACATATTATCATTTCTAGCTTTATATCATCTGAAAATATGATAACATGTCATTTATGCTTTTATCCAATAAAAATATTGATCCACACATGGCAAGTACAAATCCTAAAGGCACTCCAATAGAGAACTCCCTAGTTAACATCAAACCACTAATGACTACTCTTTGAATTCAGCCAATTCCAAATTCATCTAATTATACTATAATTTAGTACTCAACTCCACATGTTGTCCCAATGAATAGCATGAGTTTTTCTGAAGTACTTTGCTAAAATCTAAGTAAACTATATCCTAGTCTACTACTAGTCCAGTAGCTCTCACATGTGAAAAAGGAAATGAAGTTAGTCTAGCATGACCTATTTGTGATGAAGCCATGCTGTTTCTTTGTGATTACCACTTCCTTTTTCTAAGTTTTCACTGAAAATCACTTTAATAATACATTTTAACATTTTGCTAGGGACTCACTTTTCCTTCCTTCCTTCCTTCCTTCCTTTCTTTCTTTCCTTTTCTTCTTTCTTTCTTTCCTTTTCTTCTTTCTTTCTTTCTTAAAGGATGCAGTCCTTTAAAAAAAATCAGGACATTTGTCTTTCTCTGGTCTTTTAGTACTTCTCCTGTTCCTCAAGATTTTTTTTTCTTTCTTTAGGACAAGTATAATAAAGCCATAAAAATGTCAGATAGGCATGAGTTCCAAGGCCTGACTAGGGTACAAACATTGTTAACGCAGCATTTGGTCAGGGGAGGGAGAGAGAAACAGTAAACCCCATCCATCCAACAAGCTTCCTTCCACCCTGAGGAGAGAACAATCTGGTTCAGGCCCAAGGATGAGAGAACAGCCACTGTTGCTGCCTACTTGCAGCACGCTGCCTACTTGCAGCACCCCGAGACCACTTGATTGCTACCCCCCCGGCAGCAACCCTTGTTGCTGTCTCTGTCAGGGAGCCGGCCGTCTCCCCACAGCAACTGGACCACCTTGCTTACCTCGCCAGGCTTCGGACGTCTCCGGCCGCAGTCACTGCCCGCAGTCACTGCGTCTTACCCTAGACAGAGCACCCACACAGACTCTGGATCACTTCACGCAGCAAGCCTTTATTGTAGCGGATGACATCTTGTGTGTACTGTTCTCTCTCCTCTTTCCACCTTGTCTCTCCCTGGTCTCTCCCGTCTTCTCCCTCTCCTGCCCCCAACCTTAGCCTTTTATAGGGGTAGCTATCACATGCCCCAGCAACAAGCCTCGTCCTATCAGAGAGGAGACACATCCTGTTGGATGGTGCATACTCAATACAAGCCAACTTATCACGGGGAATGTTCCGTACCCAGATAAGAGACTGCAGAATACACTCCTGGGAGCCTCAGAGCCGGAAGCCTCAAGGCCAGGGGCCCTTTTTACCCTCTTGGGACTTGGCAGCCGCTGTAAGGCAGTAACAACTCCCTTTTCTTGTTAGCGGGAACCGCTATCATCGATGAATTTGGAGTTTATAAATTGCCAATGGGATGCACCAGGTCAGCTTTCAGGGCTCGTTTCAGCAGGAGGAGAACAGCACGTAACAAGCAGGGCAGGCAAAATAGCAATAATAACAGTACAGCACCAGCTGTCAATATATGAAGAAGTCAAAGGGGAAGGGAGAGGGAGCGCTTCTCAATCCATGCAGTAAAATCATCAGATACATGAGAAGGCAAGGTAACATTTGTCGCTATAACATTGATTTCTTGTGCCAGGCATTCGCTGCACCCAGCCCACTGCATGGAGTATGGGGGGCTTGGGGAGTGCGGCCCAAGTCCAATGTCCTGCTAAGTCCTGTCGCCGCAGGGCGGCATCGGTGAGCGCTGTCCAGTTGGTCATGGAGGCCCAGGTGGCCTCAGTCAGGCTCAGGAGGGCGAAGGTTCCCAGGAGTGTACAAAGGTTGCAGGACAGGGTGGAATGGTTCTTAGCCGTCTTCAGCCTTCTCTTTCTCCCCCTTCTGCACCTCCATTTCTTCTCTGAGGGGGCGTATCCACCTGGTTGGCACTCACTGGGCGGAAGTATCTCTGACTGCATCTGGAACAACGTAAGCATATACCGGCCCCCACAAGTGAACTCTGCCTGGCCCCAACCACTTCTTGTCATGGGTTCTCCACATGACCCTTTGTAACGGTGCACCTTGGGATGGCATTCTGGGCTTGTGTGTGAGCGAGGGGTTTGAATGAAAAAATCTCATGGCAGGGGTAAGCTCCGTAGAGTAAGAAATTTGCAAAAAATGGTATGTATATACAGCCATATCTTTGTTTCTGCAAGAGTCGCCCTCTTCCCTTTTCTTGTTTTGACAAGAGTGCTTTTATAGTCCTGTTGGCACGTTCCACTATGGCCTGGCCAGTGGGGTTATATGGCACACCAGTTGTAATAGTAATCTGTTTAGCAGGATACTTAGCACTTAGTACTAAGTGCTAAGTGTGGAAGGGGCAAA
>JAQQSU010008023.1:0-13060 GCA_028627135.1 Pseudochirops cupreus | reverse complement strand
TTATAATAATATTAAAATATGTTATGTTATTTGTGTATATACATGACTATTCAAAAAAGAAGAGGCTTACAAGATCATAGTGGAAGGGATTTTAGAGAACATTCCTATACCTAAAATGATCTGCCCCTTCACCTTTGCCATTTGGAATCCCTGGCTCCATTCAAGGTGCAGATGAAGTGCAAATTCCAAAATTTCTGATCCTCCCAATAATTAGCACTAGCCCACACCACTCCCCAAATAAAAGGTTACATCATTGTTACTTTCTACATAATACTGTGTTACTCATCTCTGTCTTCTGTTGTCCCTTCTTTCCCCCCATAAAAAGTAAACTCCCTGAGGGTAGGGTCTACTTTTCATTTTGTGCCTAATACAGTGTCTGTCATAGTCAGCACTTAATAAATGTTCATTGAATAGAACTAGGAAGGAGTAGGAGAAGGAATAGGTATATCATTTCCTTTCTGATTACCAGAAGACTTAAAAGTGTTCTGTCTTCTCAGTCCCATTCAACAGTATCTATTTTCTTTGATTCCAGTTTGATATACTTTCTCAGTTTTTGCAAAGGTATTTGTGTGTGAGTGTATATGCACATATGTAATAAATATGCCCTTATTGAGATAAAGACAGTTTGCCTATTTATTTCTGGGAAGTCTACAAAACTCTGATGACAGTTTCAGGAAACAAGGCAAGATTAGCTCAAATAGACCTGGATTGAATGTTGTTTCTGTAATTACATGCTGCCTAGCTCTGAGTGCAATAGAATCCTGAGCGGAAGAACCTCTCATCTACGCTTCATGCCACCTTTGCCTCATTTAGGCCTCTACCAATCTCTGAGTCATTTTCTTCTATAAGGGTTTCTAGAGTTCTGCTACCCAGAGCCTCCTTGACCAAGATAGCCAGAAGCACAAAGTTTCCCAGTGGATACTGCAGAAACCATGTTTATGACAGAGCACATGGGTTGAGTAGGCCAGAATGACCCTGTCAGAGAAGATTGCTAGTGAGATATTGGCATCATCCCCATCTTTTTCTACTGGGGACCTCCAAGAAGCCCAATTGCCCTGGAAGTACTGTCTCCTCGGCCCAACTTAATTCATTTAGTGAGAAGTTTTGTCTGTGCTTCTAACATGCAGCAGAGATAGGACCTTTGCTTTCTTTTTTGTGCTGTAAAACAAGAGTCAGCGCTCCATTTAGAAACTTGATTCTCCAATCCCTTTGACCATTTTCTCTATTGCTTGACAATTCTAGGTCCCAATATCGAGAAATCAGTGAAGGACTTGCAGCGCTGCACTGTGTCCTTGACCAGATATCGAGTAATGGTCAAGGAGGAAGTGGATAATTCAGTGAAGAAGATCAAAGCTGCATTTGCCGAGTTACACAGCTGGTAAGCCATTCCTCCCAGGAGCTAGAAACTGATGGCAGGTGGGGCACTCCTGCAGGTACCAGCATCAGAGGGGAAACTTTATTTTTTAATCGATAAAAATCACAGAGAAACAAGTTACCAGTCGACCTTTTAAGCAAGGCTAAAGAGTAGATCTGGGAAGAAAAAGGAAGAGAGTACATTTCAATGAAAGGCAACTTGATCCGCATAATTCTTTGAAGTTTAGAAAGCTGGCACCATAGAATACAAATGATATGGAACAAAACACTCTGCAAACAGATGAAATATTTTTGACCAATCCATGGAAGCTTAATACCATGAATTCTATCAAAAGGAAAATTTTTTTTCTAGCCATATCAATCTGAGATAAGGAAATAACCTCTTGTAACTAAGTTAGGTAAGGCAGCCTTTAAGAACAGAATCAGCAAATACTGCCTTGAGGTGACTTAGGGTTAGTCCTTTCAAATGGAATGAATTTAGCAATATCTCGGCTTTTCTTAAATCCCTTAGAATCTATGAATGCCAAAGCCTAGATTGAAAAGTCTATTATGATTAGAGGCCAAAGTACAATTGATAACAAGATATTTCTCTGGTAAGGGAGATAACTGGATGCTTCTTCTAGAGAGGGAAGGAAATAAGCATTTAGATAGTACCTACTAAGTGCCAAGCCCTATGCTAAGTGCTTTTCCAACCACTTTATCATTTGATACTCAGAACAACCCTGAGAGGTATGTGCTGGTTTGTTGTTGTCGATTTTAAATCTTAATTTTATAGTTGAGACAAACTAAAGTTAAGCAGCTTAAGTGTCTAAGATCAGTTTTGAACTCGGGTCTTTCTGCCTCCAGGGCCTGTGCTGTATCCACTGTGCCACAGAGTTTGCTCAGGGAGGGAAAGCCTTCTGAGGTCTAACATCTAAAGCCTTCCTGCAGAGAAAGCTTTACATCAGGGGATCTCAGACTCAAATGGAAACAGATTTCTACAGGATTTGTAGAAACTTAGAAAACCACAAATTGACATTTTCTGTGTTCTAGAGTATATTCATTTATTCTGTGAAACGTCACTTAATGATATTTTAATCTGGTTCAACCAGTGAGTTTTGTCTGCCTCGTGCACCACAAGTTTGATGACTGATTTAGATCCGAAAAGAAGCAATGTGGTATAACTAGAACAACTATGATGTTAACAGCTACCATTCATATAACCCTTTAAGGATTGCAAACCACTTTACACATATTACCTCATTGGATCCTCACATCAACCCCATGAGATAGGTTCTTTTATTATTCTCAATTTACGGTTGAGGAAACTGAGAGTGAGAGGTTAAGTAGTAGTAGTAAAAATAATAATAAAAAAAGTGCTAATGTTTATGTAGTACTATGCGTCAGGTATATTGCTAAGTGCTTTGCAATTATGATCTTATTTGAGCCTCACAGTAATCCTGGGAGGTAGGTGCTATTATTATCATCATTTTACAGTTGAGGAAACTGAGGCACACAGAGGTCGAGTAACTTCCCTGAATCACACAGCTAATAAGTGACTGAGGCACGATTTAAACTCTGGTCTTCCTGGCTCCTGGCCTAGGACTTTATCTACTGCCGTACCAAGCTTCAGAGCAGAAAGAAATTTGGTGGACCCAGAGAATGCGCGTTCTTCATATCCTGGTTCTGCTACTTAGGGAACATGTGTGACTCATGAAGTCAATTAAAGTGACTTAAAGAAAGGTCACTTAAAATCAGTCTCCACTCCAGGTACTAGTTTCCTCATTTCTAAAACAAGGAAGGAGGAAGATATGATCTCTATGTGCTTTTCCAGTTCTAAGATAAAATTCATGTTCCCAACATATCAGCTAATACTTAGTCATTGACACACCTGCCTGTGGAATTTGAACAACTAACTTGAACTCTGCCCAGGTCCTAATTCAAGGGGCGTGTGTGTGTGTGTGTGTGTGTGTGTGTGTGTGCGCGCGTGTGCACGTACATATGTATGTATATATGTACGTATATAATTTTTCCCAATTACATGTTAAAACAATTTTTAAAACTTTTTTTTAAGTTTTGAGTTCCAAATTCTATCCCTCCCTCCCCCCACCCAGAGACAGTAAGTAATCCAATACATTTCATACATCGCACCGCACTTCTTACAGCAGAAGTAACATGGAAGTGCCTCAAGTGCAGGAATTGTTTTCATTTTTGTCTTTGTAGCCCCAAACTAGCACATATTTTACACGTAGTTGATGCTTAATAAGTGTTTTTCTGCTTAATTGAACCACAATAATGGTACATGCCGTTCGGGATTAATCTAACAACAGCTGATGGCCCCTAAAACCTAGCAACTGTAGCAACTGTTTCGTTTCATAGAAAAGAAAGATGTAGAAGAGAACACAATGTACTGAATTAGAAAAGACTCAGTGTAGAACAGGCCCACGGAGGTAAGGGCTGCTTGGACCGCTTTCTACCCACCTTCCAAAGTTTTTTTATAGATTAGCCTTTCTGTTGTCTATAATCTTCTCTGAAGAATTGTCCACCAGTGATTGTTACTGGAATCATAGATCAAGAACAGAAGGGGAGCTCAGAGGATATCTAATTCGGCCGATTCATTTTATAGGTTAAAATAAGACTCCGCTGAGATGCATAGAAATTAAGTCAGTGACTCACCCAAGGTCCCTCTGGTTGGAGGTATCAGAGGCAATATTTGAATCTGGGCTCACCTAACTCCAGAACCAGTAAATGTTCCCCAGTACCATGCCATTACTGTCAGATGAAGAAGACAGCCTTCTTACTGGCCCCAAACACAACTCAAGAATGTGTTTGACAGCAGGCGATCAACAATTTCGAAAGATCTGAAGCACTAGATAGATATCTGGTTCCATTATTTTTGTTGTTATCAGTATGATCTCTCTATATTGGTGGACATTGACTGAATAATAAAACCACACAACTTCTAACTCTATTTTCTCCTAGAATTATTCAACTATTCAGAGAAAGAAATATTATGTAGAAAATTAAAATTTTTTAACACTAAAAGGGATTGGATTGTAGTCCAATGAGGTATTTCACTGTTATTAACATAATAATATCTCACATTTACATAGTGCTTAATACTCACAAAGTTCTTAAAATACATTAAATTCCCATTTAATCCCCAATAGTCCTGAGAGGTAGGTAGTACAGTATAACTACATCTTCCCATTTTAAGGTATGGAAACAGCTCAGAAAGGTTAATCAACATTAACCCAAGGCCAGAGTCACACAACTATTGAATGGAAGAGATGAGGTACAATCCTGCATCCTCTGAGTCTGTTGTAAGGCCAGGACCCAGAAAGATAAAGTGTCTTCCTTAAGGTCACATAGTTGAGTGCTTGAAATCTGGGATTAGAACTACGTTTGTGTGATGAATAGCTCAGCTATCCACTCTTCCTGGTCTAACTCTTCCCTACCTTTGGTATGATGGTGTAGCACCAACATAATACTCAGAGCATTGTCGGTGACTGTAAATATGCTGGCATAGTGCTCATATAATATAATATAATTATATTAATATATAAATATAACAGGCTCTCCACATAGAAGTCAGAAACAAAACATTTATTCAGGCACCAGAAAACTAAATCTCAGCAGCAGGAAACCAAATCTATCATAGCAACATAGAAGTTAATACACCACGACATAGCAGAGAGCCACACCATCTTTTAGCTCTCCCACAAACAAACATTTACTCACAAGCCTAACTGTCTGCCTGGGTGCATCCTCTCCTCCCTCCACCTCTAACTGCTCTGACTCCCAGCTTCCTGTGGGCCCTGCTCCACCCTTCCACAAGCTCCTTCCACCACAGGCTCAATGTGATTACATTCAGCATATTAGGGGTCAGGGAAGGTCTTCAAATTCTGTTAGGCTTATTAAGGGGCAGGGAAGATCTTCAGATTCCCATGACCATTATAGGTGGTGCTTGGAGGCCTTTGAGCTTTCACTTTGAAGTCCTTGTGTCAAACCAGATCCCGTTCTGTTCTTCCTCCTGAATGCCCTGCTCATGAACAGCTGTTCGGTGGTGACCTCAAGTCACCTCTGCTTCACCTGGCCCCTGGGAGTACCTTTCTTCCCTTGCAGAACACGACTTATACACCACATGTGTCATGATAGCTTGATATTTACAGCAGATTCTTTGAGTGTGTTTTCAGTCTTCAGTGGCTGAAAGCATAGAGTCAGAAGAGGCAGCTACCCAAGGAAGCTATAGCTCTATTGCTCTGTCTGTAAATCACAGGGTATTTTTAATGGAGAGGAAATCTAACTTCTAAATGAGCTCTGCACAGCAGTCCTGCTGTTAACAACAAAAAAGTCATCTACTTGGCAAAGGGGTACTTTGTCCTCATTTGAGTAAAAAAAAAAAAGATCAAATATATGCTGTGTGCTGTTATTATGAAATAAGCATGGTGCTTTTTTTTCTCCTAATTTGACCATTAACTAACCTCATCCAAAAACAATTACACATATTAACTAGCATTTATATGGCACTTTAAGATTTGCAAAGCACGTCACATATATTATTCCATTTGATCCTCACAACAACCCTGGGTAGTAAGAGTTAGTACTATCTCCATTTTATAGATGAGGAAACTGAGGCTAAAAGAGGTTAAGTGACTTGTTCAAGAACACATAGCTAGTAAGTATCTATGGTGAGAGTTGAACTCAGGTCTTCCCATCTCTCAAGTCCAGTGATCTGCTTGCTGTACCATCTAAAAAGAGCCCATTAAAGTAGTTTTTAACCTTTCAGATATTTCTTCCAAATGGAAAAAAAAACCCCTCCCTTAATCCATTCCATGTAAACTAATAGATAAGATATAGTAGTATCATATAAATGCTCCCTGTCATTTTCTAAGAGGAGAAAGTATGCATTTTAGGAATTTGGGTGCTTTTGGAAATGTAACAGATTGATGATCTTGAAGAAAGAGGCTTTCTATTAGTGGAAAAATTATGGGACAAGTTAAGAAGTTCTGCACACTACTGTGAGAATGTAATGCATTTATAACTGCCAGGCTATTACAACAACTCATTTCAATTCAACTGATTTCTCAGGTGTCTGACAAGTACTAGATTCCGTGCTAAGCACCGAGGGTATAAAGAAAAAAATAACACACTCCTTGGCCTCAAGTAGTTGACCTTACATCTTTATTCAATATCCATGTGCTATTTCTCTATGCAATGTGGTAGGAAGAGGATTTGATTGGAAGTTAGGAATTGTAGCTCCTTGTCTTATATCTGCCACTGATTAATTCACTTTGTGACTCTAGAAAAGTTTCTCTACTTCTATGGGACTCAGTTTCCTCATTTGTAAAATGAGAAGCTTGACTTAGTCTTAGGCCTCTTCCGTCCCTGAATGCCTGTGTATCTTTCAGGACCTCAATACAACAAACATTTGTTGTGCACCTGCTGTTTAGAAAGCACTATCCTTTGTTCCTGGGGAATAAAAGCTTAGATTGAGACTTGATTTCTGCTGTCATGGAACTCTTAGTCTATACATAGCTATGATACAAAATCATATGTGATAAGTACATGAGAGAGGAAAAAATATTATATGAAATGGAATGCTGGGGTGGGGTATTTATTGCTAATGAAGTGGTTCAGGAAAGACCAATTCAAAGACTTCCATTGACTTTTTTTTGGGAGTGTGGGGGAGCAAGGTAATCAGAGTTAAGTGACTTGCCCAGAGTTACACAGCTAGTGTCAAGTATCTGAGGCTGGATTTGAATTCAAGTTCTCCTGACTTAAGGACTGGTACTCTATCAACTGTGCCACCTAGCTTCCCCCTTTGCCTCTTTATATGCCCATTGAGAAACCTATTTTGGGGGGGCAGCTAGGTGGCATAGTGAATAGAGCACTGGTCCTGGAGTCAGGAGGACCTGAGTTCAAATGTGGCCTCAGAGACACCTAACACAAAAAGCTAACTGTGTAACCTTGGGCAAGTCACTTAACCCCAATTGCCCTACCTTCCCCCTTCCAAAAAGCAAAAAAAAAGAAAAGAAAGAAAGAAAAGAAAAAAAGAAAGAAACCTATTTTAGGGGCAACAAAGTGGTGCAGTGAATAGAGCACTGAGCCTGGAGTTGGGAAGACTAGATTTCAAATTCAGCCTCAGACAATTGCTGTTTGACCCTGAACAAGTTACTTCACCTCTGCTTGCCTCAGTTTCCTTATCTGTTAAATGAAAATGATAACAGCACCTACTTGGCAAAGGGATACTTTGTCCTCAATTGGGGGGGGAGAAGGTCAAATATATGCTATATGCTATTATTATGAAAGAAACATAGTGCTTTTTTTTTTCTAATTTAACCATTAACCAACCTCATCCAAAAATAGTTACATATATATATTAGCTAGCATTTATATGACACTTTAAGGTTTGGGAAGCACATTATTTTTAAGATTAAATGAAATATATTTAAATCACTTAGTACAATGCCTCGCAAATAGTAGGTACTTAATAAATGCTTGTTTCCTTCCTTCCTCCATTAGTTAGCTACAGCTACTGATCTCTTCCAACCTTGGTTACATATGCAGGTGTTTAAATCAGTCTTACCATATACTATTATCAACTCCTTGGGCCATCTAGTCCTTTTATAAGGGGGTATTCATTTTGTGATCTCAAAGCACTCTAGACTTTGGAGCCTATTCAAGTGAAAACCCTTGCATAAGGGATTCTGAAACTCTTTGTTTCTTGAATTGTAGGAATAAAGACATAAGATTCTTGTTGTTCCAATTTTCCTAAAATAATATAGCTTAAATCCATGGAAATTAATTTTTTGTCTAGTGGGGAACTTGGTTAGGAAATTGTGTTCATATACTAATGAAATATAGCTTACATCAGCCTAGAGTGAACCTGTTCTTCTTTCTCACCCATTAATCATGTGAGGAATTTAATACTTAGTTAAATAAATAGAATTATTTTAAGGAGCTGGAATATAAAAGCCAGCTTGGAATTTGGCATTGTTCTGTCAATTAGGGCTCTCTACAGAATATTCTCGTTTTCCTAGGAAGAGATGGGAAGTTATTGAGACATAACGATTAGATGCTCAAAAGAATACGTCATGTTCTAATACCCCTTTTATTTATAAAATAAATTTTACAAGATGAACGTCTATGTGAAAAGTCACAAAGGAGAAAGTAAAATAAAATAGCTGACTCTTCTGTATCTGTAGAGTCGGTTGGTGGTACAGTGAATAGAGTGTCAGGCCTGCAGTCAGGGAGGAATAAATTCAAATCCAGCCTCAAATATTTACTGACCGGGTGACCTTGGGCAAGTCTCCCCGCTCCCTCCCCCAGGGTTACTTTGAGGACCAGCTGAGATAATATTTACAAAGTGCTTAGCACAGTGCCTGGCTCATAGTAGGCACTCATCTACATGTTAGCTGTTACTACTGTTGTTATTTGTAGAGCACTTTGCAAACCTTAAAGCACTAGATAAACAGTAGCTATTTTTATAATTTTGGATCTGGAGTACATGGGTTCAAATCTTGACTCAGCACTTATCAGCTGCGTGACCTCTGGCAAGTCACTGAACCTTTCTAGGCCTCAGTTTCATCGTCTGTGAAATCAGAGCATTGGGTTAGATAATAATTATAATGATATATAACGTTTCTCTAGTGCTTACTATGTGCCAGGCACAGTTATATCATTTGATCCTCACAACAACCCAGGGAGGAGGGTGTTTGTTATTTTTCTCATTTTGCAGATGAAGAAACTGAGGCAAAAAGAAGCTAAGTGGCTTGCCCAGAGTCGCAATGCTAGCAAGTGTCTGAGGCTCCAGTCTTCTTGACTCCAGGCCCAGCATTCCATCCACTGCTCCATTAGCTCTCCCCCCGCCCCACATACCCAAAACTCTATAAACCTGTGGTCGTTTGAAAATAATTACTCTCGGATTTAATTGTTCCTTGTCCAAATCAATCAATCTCACATCTTTTGGTGTGTCCAAGTTGATTTTGATGGCTTCACATGAACAATAAAATGTTACATTCGAGGAATGTAAAGAAAGGAAATAATGCTTGAGAGCTGTGCTGTGTCCTGAGGGAGAAAACGTGTTCCAGAATAGAGATGGAAAGATTATGTTGGGTACCGTTGTCAATTCGGCATCTAATTAAAAGCAGACTTGGAGGAGATGTAAGAGTGTAATAAACCTGAGCGTGGGAGATTTGGTAGTGTAAGGGGCACATTTTTAGTCTCTTTTGCTTACAGATAGAAAAGGAAAACTGGTTTGAAAGCATATTTCTGTCTAAAAAGCAAGAAACGTTTATGTACCTTCTTCTCACTTAAACAATGCCAGGACCAATCCTAGGCAAAAATTTTAAATAGATGAGATTTTTCTCCAATAACCAGCTACGTTACCTTGGACAAGTCACCTTTCCTTTTTTATATTTTAGTTTCCTCATCAATAAAATGAGGGCACTGGACTAGGTGATCTTTCCAGTTCTATGGACTACAAACCCTCATCAGGCCTCCCTTTCCTCATTTGTGTAATGAATGGTTTGGATTAGTTGGCAGGGAGGACCCCTTCCAGCTCTGCTGTTTCTGTGGTTCTAACTTTCTCTTTTTAATTGCCTCCTCTCCCTTCTGGATGCTATACTGTAACCCAGACCTTTCTCTGTGCTGCCCATTCAGATGTGTTCTCCTCTACAGTGTCCCCATCCTTTGGACCTCTCCTTATTATCTTTCCCCTCATCCAAAGCTTGCCTATCTTGTGTGTCTGAGAAATGAACTCCTGCCCCCCTACACCACCTTCGCTAAGGAATCTTCATGTGCATGGGAGTTAGTAGGGGATGAGGTAAGTCTTTAAACCAAAGGGTCAGTCCAGAAGAAAAGACTGTTTCTTCTATGGCTTCCCAAGTGAGATCCAGCCAGTGACAGGTCTTGACTTCAGGACCAATGTCACATTCCCTGGGGGCTGAAGTAAGTCAGAAATTCAAATAGTGTAATACAGAGATGGGGAACCTGCAGCCTCAAAGCCGCATGTGGCCTTCTAGGTTCTTGGGTGTGGCCTTTGACTAAGTCCAAGTCTTATAGAACAAATCCTTTTATTAAGGAGATTTGTTCTGTGAAGTGTGGATTCAGTCAAAGGGCCGCACTTGAGGACCTAGGGGGCCACGTGTTCTAGAGGCTGCAGATTCCTACTGTAATTCATACGGAGTGTTCATATCTGGCATAACTTTATTTTGATTTAAAATGAGGGTATTTTCCTTTTTTTCCATCAGAGTTAATTATTCAACATTTGTGGACTGGGAAGGATAAGTTAATTTAAAAAAATTTTTTTTCCATAAATCTTAACAGCTGCCTTTGTGAAGGGAATAGTTTTTTTTCAGAAAGCGTGTTGACATCTCTCTTGTCCTGAGGTAGCTCAGGCTGGTTGTTGTGTACCTAATTGTTCCTTGAATTTGCTGAAGTTGTTTCTAGTAACTTTGTTTTATAGCTGCGGTCTTGTAATTTATGCTTCGTATTTCTTATCTTGCAACTGCAAACTATATTATAGATTCGGTGAACTTGAATTTTGAGGTTACTTTTTAGTCACATCCAACTCTTCATGACCCCATTTGGGGTTTTCTTGGCAAAACACTGTAGTGGTTTGCCATTTCCTACACCAGCTTCTTTAATAGATGAGAAAACAGAATTAATTGACTTGCCCGGGGTCACACAGCTAATATCAGAGGTCATATTTGAACTCATGACAATGAGTCTCTTCTTGACTTCAGGCCCAGCACTTTAGCTACTGTGCTACCTAGCTGCTGCCCCAATTCTGAGATTACTTGGGGGAATTAGGGTCATAGATTTAGAGATATAAGAAAACCTTAGGTGCCATCACCTAGGGCAGGGGTCCTTTGACTGAATTCAGTCAAAGGGCTGCACTTGAGGTCAGGGCCCACTTGAGGACATAGAGGCCTTGAGGCCACCACTTGCCCTCTCTTGACCTGAATCATAGGATCAGAGCTTTAGAGGTCTTGAGGCCAGTCCAGAGAGGTTTAAACGACTTGCCCAGGGTAGCAAGGCTCGTATCATGTTGTTCAGTCGTTTTTAGTAATGTCCCCATTTTTTTTGTGACCCCATTTGATTTGAAGTTTTCTTGGCACAGATATTATAGTGTTTTGCTATTTCCTTTTCCAGCTCATTTTCTATAAAAATGAAGAATTGAAACAAATGGAGTTATGTGATTTGCCCAGGATCACACAGCTAGTAAGTGTCTGAGGCCAGATTTGAAGTCAGGAAAACAAGTCTTCCTGACTCTAGGCTTGGCATTCTATCCACTGCACAACCTACCCTCCCCAACCTAGTATCATAGGATCACAGATTAAGAGCCTGGAAGAGACCTCCTCTTTTTACAATCTCCTCTTTTTACAAATGAGGAAACTGAGGCAAAGAGAGAGTTAAGTGACTTTCCCAGGGCCACACAGCTAGGTAGTGTGTGAGGCAGGTTCAGAACCCAGGTTTTCTGTCTCCAAGTTCAGCACACTAAACCCTCTGATGTTGTGGCTCCTCCTGGACCACTCAAGAAAGCGGCAGGTGCCCACGGTGCAGCAACCCTGACCATCTCCCAGTGGTGTTGAGTCTCAGAGATGAGAGATGGAAAACATTAATTCCCTGCCACCGAATGGACTGATGAAAAGGGATATGTGAAAATACCTTGTCTTTTTATGCCAATACTACACAAAATTAATGCATTATCATTAGATAAAATGTAAGTGATCTATCTATAAATATTAAAGGCCAAATTATATTCTTGCTATCTTGAGAGAAAAACATTTTTATTGATGAGGAGAAAATGGCAGGGTTCTTCTTCCCAATTTTTCAATTTTTTACAGCTTGATTCAGCTATAAAGCCAAAAGGAAAAATGGAAGAACCAGAGATATAGTCCACTTTTTGCAAGCTCTGTTGTTCACAGTCAGGCCTTCAGATTTTATTTTCACTTTAAAAATCATCTCTCATTTTTCAATGCATAAGGAGAGCCATTGGAATTAAGGTGCTAGCTATGCTTTGATTAAAGGTGTTCAAAAAAATATTTGCTGGGAGAAACAGATACTAGGTTATTCTATTCTTGCACAAGAGGCATGGCATTCAGTCTCAATGTTCAGTCTCAGTGCTATAAGATATTCCATTCTGGGACAAGAAGCATGATATTCTGTCTTTAATAACAGAGGTTATTAGGCCAGTTAGGAAGGTTCCATTCAGAAACCAAAATAGTAGCTACTCTATATAGCTGAGTGTCTCAGCTGGCATCTTACACAAATTATGAACCAGAATATTTGGAACAATGTAGTTGGGATAATAATAAAAAATGATGTTTTTCTCTGAGCAATTCAACATCTGTAACATAAGGGCTATGATAATGGATTTAGCAGAAAGGGTAGCCCACACAAGTATTCTGTTTCTGACTGATTTTGTAAAACATTAAATTATCCATTAAGATTATAAGACTGCATTCAATTATTTCCAAATCAGGCCAGGTCTTTGGACTAAATGGGTGCTGAACACAAAAATCCATGTAAAATAAACACATTATAAGAGCCCTTGATCCCAGGAAGTGTGCCAATTCTACAAGGCAGAATTATAAAAAGGATAAAAGACTTGGCATCGTAGGTCCTGAATTCTAGCTCTGCTACCAACTCATTATGTGGCCTTGGGCAAGCCCCTTAACTCTTCTGGATCTCTATCTCT
>JAQQSU010008022.1:0-13061 GCA_028627135.1 Pseudochirops cupreus | reverse complement strand
AGATGGGGAGAAAATATGTAACTCAAAATCTTGTGGAAATGAATGATGCAAACTATAATAAAATTAAAAAAAAAAAGAAACTACTTACCCTTATGGTAGAAGGGTTCTCAATTCTCCCTTCTGCCTTCCTCCCACAACCAAACACAAAGCACCTACCCTACCCTCCTGCCCTTTCCCTAGCACATATAGGTTTTGGGAACCAGGAACATATTTACCTGATAAATTCATACAAACAGGGATAGACTGTTGCCAGCCCAGGTGCTGATACTTGCTGAGCACATAGGGGCTCATGAGATAATAACTAAACACCACCATCAAGAACATTTATCATTCATCATAATAGTCATTTAAGGGAGAAGAACCAAGGCCAAGACACTAAAGTTCTATATTCTTAGACTTCCAAATCTTTTCCATTCTTTCTCCACCAAGCATTTTTTTTTATTCCTCCCCTC
Source organism: Pseudochirops cupreus (assembly GCA_028627135.1). Lineage (NCBI taxonomy): Eukaryota > Metazoa > Chordata > Mammalia > Diprotodontia > Pseudocheiridae > Pseudochirops > Pseudochirops cupreus. The sequence continues at coordinate 12,609 of JAQQSU010008022.1, read as the reverse complement.
CCCAGTTAAACTATTGACCATGTATCTGCTTTTAAACTATGGTATAAAATTTTGTAACACAGACTATTCACTGCACCAATATTATCTCTTTTATCCATGGTTATTCACTATATAGTAACAATCTGCCAACTTCCAAACATTGCTTACTACCCCATTCCCTTTTACAGCTACCCTATAAATAATGAAGTGCATCTTGAAAAAGCCCCATAACACCATCTATATATAACTTCAATTTCTAATCCCAGTGTATATCATTGCATCCCAGTTTCCATTTTTATAAATGAGAAATTCTGTTGCATTTCTATATAATCTTGTTTGGTTTTGAGACTTATTATCCCTATCTTAACTAGAGTTCAGAGATCATTCATGGATCTGATCCCACTATGGACCCAGGAAGGTTGATATGCTCTGTGTCTGATCTTGGCTGGTTTGCCCCAGTTTAGGCAGGATTTGTGACTCCAGGATCCTAGAAGCTCACCATATTGGTATAAGCCAGTTCATAGACTCAATCATCCTAGCCCACTTCAATTCAGAACTCTTGAGTTCAAGAAACCCATTGCCTCTTGAACTCCTTAATAGCAAGAGTTATAGGCTTGTGCCACCAGACTCAGCTCATTTCTGTGAAATTTTACTGATATTGATCTGTGGACATTCTGAAAACAACCTGGATGAAAATGAGATGAAGGAACATAGGGAGTTTTCTTTAGCCGACTATGTTTTTATGGTCCCACCTATGGAGATGTGTAGAAATTATAAAATCCTGCCGTGCTTGTTGTGTATATTTTAAGAAAATCTTTGATATTGTGGAGCAAAATGTAGCCTTTAAAGTTCTCAGAAAAGTCATTTTTCTTACCCACATCAAAATCATAGGAGAATCTTTGATAGATGAAAATAAACAAAACTTTGTTCAATGACCTGCTGTATATTTACATCAAGTAGAGTCTAAAAGGGGAGATATGTTATCTAAAGTTTATTGTCTTGGAAGATGCCTTTGGTAAAATCTAAACAAAGGATAGATTTCCTTTTGTTGACAATGTTCTCTATTCACAGATGAGCAACTATCCCAGAAACAATAGGAAAGCCCTTAGTTGAAATACATAGCAAAGACTTTAGTTCAACCATGTACAACAACAACAACAACAAAGAAAACCAAAGTGAACAAAATATATATATATATTTGTTGAGGGCAACTCATTATTCATCCATAAATGTATGATAGACAATGCTCTGGGCATGGAATTTAGTAGGAGAAGGAATTAGCCTTAACTAGCATTGGAGAAATTGATAAAAATATTAAAATGTCTCAATGCCACAAAAACCCATTTCTTTAATGCCAGTGTGTGTGTGTGTGTGTGTGTGTGTGTGTGTGTGTGTGTGTGTGTGTGTGTGTGTGTGTGTGTGTTTGGGGGGGAAGGTCAGGCAAGGCAGCTCCACTTTCCTGAGCTCCCTAATAGGGTGCAACTTTAGGAGATTCTAACTCCTCTCCAAGTTCTTCTGAATGGAAGGCAACTTTATTAGAATCAATCACAGATAATTTATAACTTTAGGATGTGCATTCTTATTGCTAAACTGAGTCAGATATGAATGATATTTTAAAAGTCCTTGTTCAGTAATCATTCACTGATATTAAAAAAAAAATCTGCTACCCAACTGCATGATCCAAGTAGGCAGATGATATCACAGCACTTGCTAGTTTTTTTAGAAACCTTGTTTTGCAGCCGGTTAATCCTTGGATTGAATACAGCTGTATATATTTATTTATTATATATACATATATAATAAATAGCACAAATATATATGTGTACACATATACACATATAATATATAAAACTATACAACTGTATTTCAATGTAATTGTTTCTTTATTAACTATGTATTTCATGTATTTAAAAGCATAATTCTGAGAAGGGGCTTCTCAAGATTGCCAAAGGTGTCTATGACACAAAAAAGGTTGAACCTATGTTCTAGAAGAATTTGATCTCTTGGCAATGCATGTTCTATAGTAGATCGAAAGTTGCCCCCATATCCTGGTCTTAGCCATAACCCCTGCTGAATCCGGAAGCCCTCATATAGATCCATAAAGAACATTTAATTCAGTTTGTTTTCTTATGTCACATTATATTTTCCCTTTTGATATTCCCTCTATGAATGTAGAAAAGTGGTTTTAAATGCATAGAGGAAAAAAATGTTGAAAAAATCAGAGCTAAGTAGGCAAAATAAATAGTCTCAGAAAAGTCAATAAACGTCAATGAAGGAAAAAGAAGGATCAAAAGAAATAAAAACATGATTGGGAAGTGAAGGTACATTCAATAAAAAGATCAGTCCACTAGGATGTCAACAAAGCAGACAAAAGAAGCAATTATACTTAATTTTGATTTCTAGGGTTTGTTTAATGGACAATAAGAACATTCTGGCAAATCAAATGATTCTTCTTTTTGAAGGGTTCCTTCTTGCAAAATGAACTTATTCCAAGAATGCGCGCACACACACACACACACACACACACACACACACACACACACACACATACCAACTACCATCACTATCCCAGGATCCTTACCGGAGATTTCCAAATTCAATTAGCCTTCACAGTCACTTAGGGTACTGCCATTCTATTAATTCCACACACAATCCAGTTGTTCGCTTGTTGACTTTTGTCCAGATGCACTCAATCAAATAAACTATCAAAGAAAGATACCTATTAGTTGTTAATTTCATATGCTAGATAGGAATCCTGAAGCTCCTGTTTATATCTGCTTGATAACCTTCTAATCTTTGGCACAGTCTTCCTAACAGTGGCATTAACTAGTCTGTCATCTATCTTGATTCTCAGCATTGAAACTCAGAAAGATACATGACTTCTGATAAGCCTGGGCACAACCCCAAACTTCAAGCTAAATGCCTGTGGTACTGTGTATAGGAAAAACAACAACAACAACAACAACAAACTGTGGTTTTGACTCCTGCTCACATAGGCATAGTAAGTTCTATTGAATCAAAGTGCCAATTGAATTTTCGGAAATGTTCTCTCACTGAACTGTCTAGATGATCTCATCATATTAAAAAAAGGGCAGGACGAGACCCTAGATGGTATCTTCCTTCCTGCCCTAAATTAAGATCCTATGATTAGTTTCTTTTAAATAAAAGAATTCTTTTACACTTCCTTGTCAAGGAGAAAGATTTTCAGATTAAACAGGATTAAAAGAAATGGCTGTGAAGGTTGAGAGATAGTATTATGTAATGCGTAGAGAGCTAGTCTAGAATTCCTGAAGACCTTGTCGGAGAGTAACTATGCAACTCTAGTTAAATCACTTAAGCTCACGCTTCTGAGCAGCCCTCTTAATGTGAGAAGGTGCCAGCCTCCATTGCTAGAGGGAGTTTCTTCATCCAGGAGTTTTCTGTTCTAAGGAAATCACAGGTGAAGTACGTATACCTATCCCCAAGAGAGCTGAAAGAGCTGTGTAAGGAAGCACTTAGGTATCTTAAAGGAATTCAAGTATCTTGGACCAGGTGACTTGCTTCAGAGGGTAATACAATAACTTGCTGACATAATTGCTAAACATAGGGTCCTTTGAGAAATCTGGTTTTGTACCTTCATGGCTCAAAACTGTTTTGAATTAATGACACTTAATTAATGTAAGCATGCCAAGTCAGCAAACATTTATTAAGCCCTTAGTATGTGTCAGGGACCGTGTTAAATGCTTATGATACAAAGAAAAGAACAAAAAAAGAAAAAAATCTTCCCTCCCTCGAGAAGCTCATTATCTAATGGAGGGGAAACATATAAACAACTGTGTACAAAAAAATGTGTTTAGCCAGGAGTGTGCTGGAGCCGGCTCATATTCAGCTCTGGAGAGCTGATTGTTAAATCTGCAGTGTGATCATTTACATCTCAAAAAAGTCAGGGCTCAATCTATTGGTTTATTAATTTTCTTGACTTAAGAAAGCATTGGAGAAAATATTAAAAACATAGATTACATTTAAAAAGTATGTGATACCTACTTTTTTGGCAAGGAAATTAAACATTTATGAGTACACCATGTATACTGTACATAATCACAGAGAGAAGCCACTATCATCATGAAAGATTGAGGAAGGGCCAGATTGTCAAGGCTTGATGGAATTAGGGAAACCAGGAGGAGAAGATGAGGAGGGAGAGCATTTCAGGTATGAGGGACAGCCAGTGAAAATACAAGGAGGCAGGAGATGGAACATTATTGTGTGTGAGGAATAACAAAGAGGACAGTCTCAGTGGATCATGGAGAAAAAGAGGAATCCTAAAAAAAAGACTAGTGGTGGTTAAATGTTTCCCCAGTTTTATTAAATGGGAAAAAGGATGGCCTCCAGAAACCATTATGTCAATTCCTGGCAATAACTGTAGACTAGAGTATCAACAAGATCATTGATGAATCCTTAGAAAAGAAACACTACATGGAGTTAATACCACTTTACTAAGAATAAATGGAATAGTGTGGCATAATGGAAAGAGTACTGGAGTGAGCATCTTTGGTTCTAGTCCCAGGTCTGTGACTTAACATTTTTGTAACTGTACATACAAATAAACCTATCAGACATTTATAAATCACCTACTGTATGTAGCACATTGGGCTGGGTATTGGGAGAAATAAAAATAGATAAGCTCTTTGCCTTCATTTAGCTTATAGTAGGGTGACAATATGTACAAACAGTAATAATGTGATATAGTGCATGAAAAATAAATTGGTAAAAGATGGACAGATAATGATATTTGAGGATATAGGTCATTACCACCTAGAACAATACAAAATAATACAATACAACAGCTATTTGCTAAATGTCTAATAATAAAGCTTATTTCATTTGGTTCTCTCAGGATAGGTGCTATTATTCTCACTTTAAGAAGAGGAAATTGAGACTTGAGTGGGTAATATGGTTAAATGAAAAGAATATCAACTCTAGAAACCTGGGTTTGAATCCCGCTCTGGCACTATAAAGCCAAGCACAAGCAGCTTTCCAGAAGACTGCTGCTGTGGATAGTTCTAAGGTTCTGCTCCCACAGTATAGTGAACTCTTTATTTATTCAGCAGTAAATTAAAGCAAAACATTCACAGAACCAAAGTACAGCATTCACATTGTTATAAATTAATAACTTATCACTAAAGTAGCCACATAATTTTCACCAAAGTGGCCATATAGTTTCAAACAAAAGATATCATTCAGTAAGTACTTAACTCAATTGTCCTTAAGGAGCAAGCCTCCATAAGTGACACAAAGTTCAAAGGTCAAAGTTCTCCACCCCTAGGTCACATTGTTTTAATTTCTCAGTCAAAAAGTCTCCTTTCTTCTTGATTGGAGACTAGTTCCCAATCATCCTTAACTCAATCATGCATAAGAGGTACAAAGTACAGAGTACAAAGTTCTCCCACCCCTAGATCACAGTATATCATGGACTTGTCAATCCAGCACTAAGTACACAAGGAAAGGCCTTGTCATCTTGACTTGAGGCTGGCTTTCAGATTCCATGATTCCTCTTCCATGGTCCCAGCTCTTACCTGATTCTACTCAACTGTCACCTGGATTCAAAGGTAGGCAGCCCTCAGCTCCTTGCCCAGTTCCTTGTCCAGTTCCCCTTCTATATTGAAGCTCACAGTTTCTGTTTCGGGGAAGACAAAGCTTAACAGAACCAAAACAACATTCATACACATTGCTGGCAACATCATCAGTTCACTGTCTGCCTGTGAAATCAACACAGACCCACATACAAGGTCTGAGAGTTCAACACAAATTGTCAGTACAGTTCCAGGACCTCTGAATCCCTCCTCTAGGACTTCTGTAAACAGACAACAAGAAAATCCTCTCTCAGGCTTTCTGTACAAAGCATTACAAACAAGAATCAACACAGAATGCCTGGCCACCACAATGTTCCCCTTATCAATTCTGCTCTTTCCCATCTTGGGCTTCTCCTTATATATGGTCATTAGCTCCTTCCTGTTTTAGCCACTGTGGGATTCACAAGTTCCTTTTCTTAAGAAAAACTTGATATAATCAGGGCAAGGCTCAAAGACACTGGAACTCAAACAAGGTGCTAAACACTTAAGTAGCTGAAACAAGGTGCTAAGTACTTCTTTGCTTGCCCTTACAGGCACTTATTCTGTGATTTTGGGTAAAAGTCCCTTAACATCCCTGAGTTTTTGTTTCCTCATCTGAAAATGAATATATTGTATTAAATGAACTTTGAAGTCTCTTCCAACTCCTGATCTATGATCATGTGATTTACCCAGGGTCACATAGCTAACAAGAGTCTGATGTAGGATTTGAACTGATATCATCCTGACTGAGTCAAATGCTCTACCTACTATTCAACCTTGCCCCTAATTCCTATTTAATCTAACTTATTTACCTCTTATACACCTCCATGTACAAGGTAGATCTAATGGAAAGATACGTTATTGGAGGGGATAGAATTTTAGTTGAGATTTAAAAGATGCAGATGATGAAGATGGTTAGAGAACATTCCAGGCATAGGGAACATTATGAGAAAAATCCGAGGGTAGGGGTTGGTGGAGGAGATCAGGGAGGAATATGAAGGATACTTTAGGGGAATGTTAAGTAATGAAACTTTACTGGAGTATGGAATACGTGGAGTGGAACAATGCCAGAGAAGCATAGAAAAATAAGATGGCATTAGATTGTGGAGGATTTTACAATCCAAAGCAAGGATTTGAAGTTTATCACTGGATTGATTGGAAGATTTTGAGCAGAAGAGTGAAATGGACATATCTATATAAGAAGATTATTCTCTAATTGATAGATTGAAAGGAAGAGTGAAGTTGGAAACATCTATCAGGATGCTATTGCAATTAGTGATATGAGAATGGTAGAATAGGACTGGAGAAAGGGGAATAGATTTGAGAAATATTGTCAAGGTAGAATCCATAGGACTTGGCACTTGAATATAAAAGAGGGAGAGGGAAAAAGTAATGATTTTTCAGACAAGTGAAGCTAGGTGAGTGGTGGTATTGATGGTAGTAACAATTATCAGAAGAAAAACAAGTTTTAGGAAAATATAAGAAGATAATTTTGGAACATATTGAGCTTGAGTTGTAATTGGAATATTATGTGTCTGGAGAAAAAAAAGAGGAAGGGGATGTCTATATAGTTTTGGTATTCATCGGCATACAGGTGTGACAGTTGAAGTCATAGGAATGGATGGTATTTCCAAAAGAGAAGGGATTGAGGAGAGAGGAGAAAAGAAGGCTAAGGACAGAAACTCAGGGAGCATCTACTTAATAGGGGTGTGGGTGAGCAAAAGAAACCAGTTGAAGAACTAGGAGTGGTTAATCAAATAATTTAGTCGCTATGGACCTATTTCCTCATCTGTACAATGGGAATAATGATATTTACACTCTTTACTTTATAGTGTTATGAGGAAAGAGTCTTGGAATTTGTAAAATCTTATATAAATCTGATCAATTATTTATAAAATAAGTGGGTTGGATTAGGTGATCTCTAAGCTTCTTAGTAGTTCTGAAATTCTATTTTTGTGAGACAGGTCAGACAAATTTCATTTTCTTTTTAGGCAGGTTTACTTGACTGGGTAATGTTAATTTTTTTACAGGTAGATTGGGTTTTGAGTTTGCTATGGATAGAAGTCAAGTGACGTTAATACGGATTTCAGCATGGAATCTGACACAGTCTTTGTTATAGTCAATGAATTATTAAGGTCTTCAATGCAACACTTATCAAATTTGTGAATGTTACAAAATTAGAAGAGAAGTCTAGTATGTTTAATGTGAGAAGAGAATCCAAAAGGATCTCAACAGGTTGGAATATTAGAAGCAGGAGAAATTTAACACTGATAAATATAAAGCTCTGTACTTAAGTTAAAAAAATCAACTGACCAAGAAGATTATTTGAGGTTAGGGAGACAAGGCTTAATAGGAACTTAGATTAAAAAACTGATTTAATTTTAGGCAGAATTAATACAAGAGTGGTGTTTAGATCAATGGAGTTGATAGTCCCTCCATACTGTCGGTCAAATTATACCTAGCATCCTGTGCTCAGTCTTGAGTGCTAGGGTTTAAGAGGGACAGAGATAATCTGTCAAAAACCTAATGAAGAAAGATCACCATTGTGAGAGGATTCAAATTATTATTTGAAGTAACTGTGGACATTGAGGTTTGAGAGTTGGGGTTAACTGGAAGGACATGATGGTTATCTTCACATTTGGAATAGCTATAATGTGGAAGAGGTATTGTACTGATTTTGTGTGACTCTAGACAACAGAACTATGAAAGTCACTAGATCTAATGGAAGGTTAATTTAATGGAGGGAATCTATTAGACCTGGATGATGTGGAGCAATTGAATTACCTGAAATGAACTGGTTTAATTAGTGACAAAGTGTTCAGTTGAATTCTATATACATTGATTAAACTCTACTATGTTCTAGACATTGTGCTAGGCTCTGGAGATACAAAGAAAACAGTCCCTGCCTTCAAGGAGGTAGTATTCTACTGGAATGACAAGTTGAAGTGTTTAATCAGGGCTGAATTTCAACACTAGTGTGGTTGAGAAGGATAACTTCTCCATGAAAGTTGCGTTTGATGACATCTAATGGCTCTTTGAAATTCTGAGTTTATGAATCTTTGATACTACATCTTATGTTATTTTATGTATACCACTGTATACACACTTAGTGATGAATGTCAAGACCTGTATTCCCTTTTTAGCATTTATAAAGCACTTCAAGATTTTCAAAGTGCTTTTACAAATATTATCTCATTTTATAATCATAACAACTCTGGTAGCAGGCGCTATTATCATTCCCTTTTACAGTTGAAGAAATTGAGGCAAGTAGAGGTTAAATGACTTGCCCAAGGTCACTCTGAAGCAAGATTTGAACTTATGCCTTCATGATTTATGGTCCAGTGCTCTCTCCACTGTACTGCCCAGCTACCTGAATAGAAATTAATATTAATACTTTCTTGTACAATATTTTAATTTTTATACTTGAAATGGGGTTAGGACTGGATCAAGTCAGCAAGGGAAAACTAAATATAGCTCATTTCATATCAAATTAAACGGTCCAACATACTTCTCTAAGTTTCATTTTCCCTGAATGGAAGCTTCTTAAATATGATCTATGAAGAAAAAAAAAACTTTTCCTGAGGGACCTATTGTGGTAAACATTTGGATTCTGTCATTGCCATATAACCATTGTCAAGTGTCCTTTAAAAGCACTGGGGGACATATATTTTTGTACCATTTTAATAGGACTTATTGGGCAGCTGTTTTTCATGGTGGCAAATCAACATTCTAAGAAGTTACCAACTGTTTCATCTCTATGACCATTAGTTTATGAATGCGGACTTTCCCTTTCATTGCAGTTCTTTTAAACCTTATTCTATTGAGGGGTGCCTCACAAAGCAAAGAAAGCCTCTTGATTGCTGAAATTGAGCCATGTCCTGTCAGATACATCTCTCCCCTGTCCCACTTGCCTTAAACCCCTTCAATAGCTTCATGCAGACAGAAATAGTAGGGGAACAAAGTTTGCAGCCATAGCAGCTAATTAGGCTTTAATGCAACTATTAAATATTCTTAAAATGTGGAAACACTATGTTTCCCCCTGATAATCTGAAAGATTGCATCTACCTGGAGTATTGACTGAGAAGACTAGCAAGAATCAGAATTGTGTGGGATGGGAAGTTTGGAGATGATAATAAATGACAATTTGAAGAATGACCACAGACTTTTTTCTAAAATGTGTCAATTCTAATATTTTACAACCATGAAATAATTGTGATACAGAATTTCCTAATATGCCATGCAAAAGTTCCATAGTATTCTCTCAATTTATTAGGAATTTCATTTCCCAACTATAGGGATTGTGGTTTTATTTGTCATTGACAGAATTAGACGTATTTTACATGGTTACATTCAGTCTATAATAATTCCTTACACATAGTAGACATTCAGTAAATATATGTTAAACTGAATTTGTTACTCAAGTGAACATGAGAAATGTCTTATTTGTTATATGGTTTCTAAGCTTATGCAATGATGAAAAGAGAACTGGCTCTGGAGACAGGACCTGGGTTCAAATGCTGCCTCTGATCCTATGTGTGGTGATGGCAGATTGCTTAACCTCCCATGGTTAGGTTTTTTCATTTGTAAAATGGGGGTGTTGAACTGGGTGGTCCTTGAAGCCCCTTCTAGCTCTGAATTCTATGATACCATGGCATTTCTTTACTCCTCTATATTCTTTCATGTATGTAATCTGTTATACATAGAGCTTCCTGTTGGATCTTATATCATCCCAGAAATGTATAGTACTTTATCATTTTAACATCTTTAGAGAGTTATTTCTAACATTCATACCTCCTGATGGTACCTACAAAAACACGAGGACACAGGCAAGCTATTGAAGATAGTTTTCTATCACAGACTATATTTTTGTAGTCACACAAAAGTCTGAGAGGCATAGAAAATATTACATCCCAGTGTGTCTACTATTGGCCAATTTTGAAAAAAAAAATCTTTGAATTGACAGAATAAAATGCCTTTTTAAAGAATGACTTCAAACAAGGTATCTCTCATGTGTATGTTAAAATGATACATGACTCGATGACAGATGCAACCAAAGAGGTGAGACCCTTGAATATCAATGTTAAGTGGGATATAAAAGCAGGTTCTAGTCACTTAAAGCAGTTGTCAGTGGCATGGAGGACATCCTCTACATTGCTCAGGCTTGAGAGCAATCTTTTTACAAATGCTTCTGTTGGCAGGTAACATTGAGCTCATTATATCAAGCCCCAGATACCCCAAAATACCTCACTAGGATCTGTGGTCAATGGAAAGAGAAAGGCCTAGTCAGTCACACTGGATAAAGACAATGCTAATAAAAATGAATCTTGGTCATATTAGAACAAATAATTGGATGGACAACTCATTGAGAAAGTCTATTAGTGTATGCAAATCTTAAATTTGCATGGTTGATATCAACAGAATATCCTATCTGAGGGCATAGGCTGTTTTTGTGTCTCCAGAACCTGGCATAGTGGCTGACCTATAGTAGGTATTCAATACCTATTTGCTCATGGGATAATGGGACTTTATACACATAAACACACGTACATATACCCACATATATGCATGTATATGTATAAATATCTCTATATCGGTGTTCAGATGGATATGTACATATATGTATATATAGTATGTATATATATATACATATACACAAACAATACATGTGTATATATCCATTTGAATACAAATGTATAGATACATATACATGCATGTGTGTGTATGCACATATATACACATATACATACATGTATATCTATTTGAATATAGAGGTATATATGTATAAATACATATACATATACACTTACATATACAAACATATGTGTGTGTGTGTGTGTGTGTCTGCTTATATATTTTTTAAAGGACCTTAATAGCCGTTTAATCTGACCCTCTCATTTTAACAATGAGGAAGCTAAGACCTAAATAATTAAAGTGACTTGACCAGATCTAGATAGGTATTGTACAGCAGGAGCAGTTGTTAAATCTTGGTTCTCTGATTCCAGATACACAACTTTTTCTACTAAATCTTGTTGTATTGTGTAGCATCAAAATGTGTTATGTTGTATTGAAATGAATTCACTAAGTACTGGGGTCAGAACTGAATAGGGATTGAATTGGATCATATTTGGCCAATGATGCATTGCTTTTAATGACTGTAAGCTTTTCATTGTTGCAACAGCCTATTTTAAAAAATACCAATATTCTATTTTTGATGCCATATAACTACACAAAATGGAAAGTCATAGTCTTAGATGATTTAGAATTATAGATTACCAAAACGGCAATAGGATGACACATGGTGAGAACAAGCAGATTGAAGAATGTTGTGAACCATCACCTGAATATGACAAGTAACCTAAGATATATCATTAAATACATACACAATCAGAAAAGAAGGTAAGCCAGTCATGTAGTGAGAAGGAGAGATAACATAAACAACCCGCGTACAGCCCTGGTAGCCACTAAATCTTAATAGGACCATAAGAAGACCTCCCAGGCAGGGAATAGAACCTATGTTGGGAATGTACAGAAAAACATTGTAGTGAATGAATGGTGCTGGATGAAAAGGTTTGCGATCTATACTAGCAAGATCATGCACAATGGTGATCTCGTAGATCCACTGAGGCACTGAAATCTAAGTTTTTGACATTGGAAGTAAGACAAGTATATGGGGAACAGGTATAGAATTTCATCATTTAGAAGCTTTGAATATTTTTATTATTGGACACTACAAGGTGTATTGATTGCAAGGTGCTATCAAGGATAGGAAATGGGGGCGGAGCCAAGATGGCGGCATAGGAGCAGCAAGAAATTGCAGCTCCAACACAGCCACATCAAATACCCAAAAAATATGACTCTAAACAAATTCTAGGGCTCTAAAACACACACAGATGTATTTCCTGCTGAAGGCAGCTCAGTTCAAAGTGATCATTTCAACTCTGAGAGCAGTAACCAGCCCAGCCTGAAATGGCGCTTTTTGCCCCAGGGCCGGCTGGACGAGAGGAGCCCTGTGGCTGGAGCTTCAGGAGAGTGGATCTGCAGC
>JAQQSU010008021.1:0-13061 GCA_028627135.1 Pseudochirops cupreus | reverse complement strand
TGTCTCTCAGATGCTCTCTGCCTCAGCTGGCTTCAGTCTCCAGGATTCTTCCTTCAAGGGGAGCAAAATTCCAATTCTGTCTCTCAGATGCTGGGAGAGAAACTTTCTCTCTCTCCCTCTCTTTGTCTCTTTCTCAGCCAGCTTCAGTCTCCACAATTCTTCCTTCACCCAGAGCAACATTCCAATTCTATCTGTCTCTGGAATTCTTGCTTATATACACACCTCAGCCAATCCCCTTCTTCCACATTAACAGGGGAGTTCATGCCTTCTCAACAGTGGGACAGAGTTTGCACCTTCCACACTTAGCACTTAGCACTACTAAGTGCTAAGTATCCTGCTAAATTAATTACTATTACACCCCAGCAGCTATGCAACCCCTCCTTGTATTTCTTGTCAATAGGTTTTGCACATACATGTGCAAAGTATATATATGCATATTGTACCCAATGCACACATATGTTGTATATATGTGCATTGTGTATATATATATATATATATATATATATATATATATATATATGTATGTGTGTACATACTGTGGGTATGTATATATGTATTGTGACTATTGTAAAAATAAATGTATATGTATAAATTGTATGTATATGTGTAAATACATATATTCATGCACACACATATTGTGTATATATGTATATATTATGGGTGTATGTGCACATGCATATGTGTATGTTGTATATACACCTTGTATAAACCTACATATATAATCTACTTATTCATGTATGTGTTGTATGTATATCCATATATTGTATAAATATATGTATTTATCTATACATGTGTATGTAACAATCTCAGATATGCAGGTAATAACACTGATGGTGGAAAATGAAGAAGAATTAAGAAGCCTTTTGATGAAGGAGAAAGCAGAGAGTGTAAAAGCTGGCTTGAAGTTTAATATAAAAAAAAAACACTAAGATCTTGGCAATGGGTCCCATCACTCTTGGCAAATAGTAGAAGAAGAAAAAATGGAAGCAGTGTCAGATTTTATATTCTTGGGCTCAAAGATCATGGCAGATGGTGACTGCAGCCATGAAATTAAAAGACTCTTGCTCCTGGGGAGGAAAGCTATAGCAAATCTGGACAGCATACTAAAAAGCAGAGACATCACCTTACAAAGATTCATATAGTCAGAGCTATGGTTTTTTCAGCAGCAATGTGTGGCTGTGAGAGTTGACCTACAAGGAAAGCTGAATGTTGCAGAATAAACACTTTCCACTTGTGGTGCTAGAGAAGAGTTTTGGGAGTCTCATGGACAGCAAATCTAATCAGTCAATACTTAAAGAAATTAATTCAGGCTGTTTCGAAGGTCAAATACTGATGCTTAAATACTTTGACCACATAATGAAAAGATGGGACTCAATTGGAAAAGACCCTGATGTTGGGAAAGACTGAAAGCAAAAAGAGGAAGGGATGACAAAAGATGAGATGGTTATATAATGTCATGGAAACAATAAATATGAACTTGGGCGTCTTCAAGAAAAGTGAAGGATAGGGGGCCTGGCAGTGCTATGGCCCTGGGTCATGAAGAGTCAGACACAACTGAACATGAGTAGATGTATCTATAAATGTATATGTTACGCATGTGTATATTGTGCATATATGTATATATGCATATATATGTATATATATTTCTGTGTGTAGCTGCATGCAGCTGGATGGCACAGTGGATAGAGCACTGGGCCTGGAGTTTTCCTGAGTTCAAATGTGACCTCAGACACTTCCTAGCTGTGTGAACCTGGGCGAGTCACTTAACCCTGTTTGCCTCAGTTCTTCATCTGTTAAAAGAGCTGGAGAAGGAAATGGCAAACCACTCCAGTACCTTTGCCAAGAAAACCCCAAATGGGTCAAGAAGTGTCAGACACTACCGAAAAAACAAAAATGAGTCTGTATATGTATACGTGTGTATGTATGGATGTATGCATATCTTTCTATCCATCTTCCAATAGATTGACTCGTATTGATTTGGGACACGGAGCGGGACTCCTGGAAAGGCAGGCGGGAGAGGGGGAGCAGGAGGAAGATGGGGAGCAGGCGGGAGAGTGGGGCAGGCGAGGGGTTCTGCGCATGACCGGAAGTGCCCCCAGCGGGGTCTCTGCTTCTGCTGTGGACTCTCGCCCGCTGGTCCCGCGTTTGTGCGGGCCTTGGGGGAGCCACGACCTCACCAGGCTGGGCTGGACGTCCCGAGGGCCCCTCAGACCCCCGACGCCAGCTCTTCCCGCCCTCACCGCAGCCGCGGTCCGTGGGGTCTGCAGGGCCGAGGCCCGTGGGGGTCCCGCAGCTCCCCGGAGCAGCCCCACGGAGACCCCGGAGCCTGCAGCCCCACGGGCCTGTGAAGGGGCAAAAGCAAAGCGCGCTATGTTTGCAAACTTAGCCGACCTGGATTCGAGTGTTACACCTTCACCCTGCTAGCCGTGTGACCTTGGGCTGGTCACTGGCCTCGTTTTGATCCTCGGGTGATTCATCCCTAAAATGAGGTGCGACCCGATCCCCGAGGACCCTTCGGGCGTCGATATCCTTTGATCTCCGGGCCTGACCAGAGCCCTCCGCAAGGTTCTTCGAGACCGAGGCCGGAGAACCTCAGAAAGGGCCATTTTCTGGCTTTGCTGCTAAACCTCCTGACTCGAGAAGTCAGGGCTTAAGGGAAGCCATCTCCGCTCCAACCCCGGGCCGTCCAAGAGGCAGCGACCCAGAGCATCCTACCCCAATGCTGAGAGAAGAAGGTGAGAGTTACTGGAGGGTTGGGTGTAGGGGGTCAGTGCCCGGGAGGGATGGATTCATGCCCTGCTGTGGCGTATAGGAAAGCAGACCCCTTCCCCTCTTCATCCCCATCCCCCCACCCCCACTCTACTCCCCCATCCGCCTCAGGTAAGGAGAAGAAGAAAAAAATCACTTCCTTTTCTCTGATCTTTCTTGCTCAGGAGTGTGGTAGACTCTGGGAATGAGTATTTGGGGCGTAACTTGGTCTTCTGGTATTGCGTTCTTCCCGCTTGGCTTTGCTGTATGCAGTGATGCTGCAAACTTATGCAGAGACCATTCTTCCTTGACTCTTATGCAGCTATGGTGATTTGCTAATAACGATGGGTATTGTTATAGTCTGATCTTTAGACTGTGTTTAGGGAACAAAGTTGTGAAATTCTTTGTTCACTTGTGTGCTTTGTTCCCCTGGAATCATATGATGTCCCTGTGATCATAATAATAGATTGAAGCTTTTGCTAGCTGGCAAAATCTGTGGCCTTTTTGTCTAGCCCTGAGAGAAGGAGGTTCTTTCTGTCTCATTTTAATTCTCTCTTTGTAGTAAAAACTTGAGAAATTTCTAATCTGGTGAAACTGAGAGCTGCAGCACTGGCCCCCTTCGTGATTCCTTTCTCTTCTAGCTCTGTATTCTCAGGACTCTGTCCATTCTGAAGAAGGGAGACTAGGAGATGAGGGTATGGCTGGTGTGCTTTTGTCAGCCAGGTCCCAGGTATGTTGGAATATGTTTTCTCATTTTGGAGAGATTTCATTCTCTGATTCTAGAGATGCTTTGCCTAGCTAAGTTTCACTTAGGTAGCTGAGCTTGAAGCCCTCTTTCCTTCCAGGGGATTGGGCCAATCTTGATAAGCATTGAATTCCATAGGGAATATTCCCATTTTCCCAGCATTCCTCTTCTCTGCACATAACATTCTTATTCTTCACCTATCTATTCAGACTGAATTTATTTAGACTCTATGTTTAGGTGACTTCTGTGAAGAATATAAGATTTATGACATAATTTTTACCTCAAGCTTAAATAGAGAAATCAAGACATAAATGAATGAAGCATTTAATTGGTGTAATGGAAAAGGCAGTAGATTTGAAGTTAAAAGATATGGAATTGAATCCTAATTTTGTTTCTAAGTTAACACCTGAAACTTCCCTTTCTTCATCTCTAAAACCAAATGGTTAGACTCCATCTCTGATTCCCCTTCCATTGCTATAGATCATATGAGCCTAAATATTTAGATCATTGTGGAAGAGGCCTAGATCTGGTAGTCAGGAGACCTGGATTTGAATCTTGGCTTTACTTCATCCTTACCATGTGATCGTAGGCAAGTGATTTTACCTTTGAGGACCTCTTGTTATTCATCTGTAAAAATGAAGGTATTGGACTAGGTGACCTCTAAAGTCCCACTCAAATCTTTTTAATTTACCATAATTTATAATTCCAGTTAATATCATTGGGAGGCTTCTTGAAAGAGATGTGGTTTGAATCATGCCTTGAGAATTGGGTAGGATTTTTTCTTTTAGTAAGGAGAATGGAAAGTGATTAGAAATAGCCTGAACAAAAGACTTGGAGGCAAAATAAAACATGTAGTCTCTGCAAAACAAAGTACACCTGACTGGAGCTGCTTTTCTTTTGGAGAATGGATGGGAAATAAGGTTGGGTATTTGGAACACTGTAGATGTAGAGTCTTCTGGACGAGGTCTGTAACCCCTCAAAAGAAGGGTCCTGACTATCCACATAAGAAAGACCAAGTAGATAAACAATGTCTTATCTAAATTATGACATGCAGTTACTTTTTGTATCAAAAAACCTAAGTAATCTACAAGCATAATTAACAGCCAACATGAACTAGAAATATTAATTCATGGAGGTAAATTTGACCTAATAGATAATCACTGAGACTTGGTAGAATAAGACCCGTGAATAGAATATGGTTCTGAAAGGTTTTACCATATGTAAAAGAGCCAGGTAGCTGGCACACTGAGTAGAACTGGAGTCAGGAAGACCCAAGTTCAAATCCATTCTCAAACACTTGTTAGCTATGTGGCCGTAGGCAAGTCACGTAACTTCTCTGTGCCTCAGTTTTCTCTTTTGTAAAGTGAAGATAATGATGGCACCCACCTATCCATTTTGAGGATAAAATGATAGTAAAAATTTATTAAGTAGCTACTATGTGCCTGGCACTATATTAAATGCAAAAAGAGAGTCCCTGCCCTCAAGGAGCTTACAATCTAGTGATGGAAGACAGTACACAAAAGACTAAAAAGTGGAGGGGGAAAGAGGAGGAAGGGACCTAACACAAGGACATGGTAAAGTCAGAAGAGTTCCAGAGTAGTGCAGCCAGGTAAGAAATGAGGAGATATCGGACTTAAACTCCCTTTTTAAATGGAAGTTTTGGAGTTCATGACTCCACCCTCCAATCAGCACCACAGAGGTGGGTGATGAGGGGGTACCAAGGCTAATGGGATCTTACAGGATGATGAGGTTATCCAATAATGAACTTCCTGGGGCATGGTGGAATCAGGGAGGTCCCAGAGTAGTGTGACCAGATGAGAAATGAGAACATGTGTAAAACTGCTTTGCAGACCTTAAGGCACTGTAAATGCTAGCTCTTATTATTATTAATACACCACGTTATCCCAAACTGAATACGATACTCCAGGTGTTTGATCAGATAAAACTGTTTATTTTCGCCTCCTTCATTTTGGATATTTTCCCTCTATTAATGTCACCTAAGATGATATTGAAAGGAATCATGATATACAAACAGTTCTTCTTGATTTATGCAAATTTGAATTTTGAAATAATGTTATTGTTGTTTAGTTGTTTTCAGTGGTGTTCGACTCTTTGTGACCCCTTTTGGGGTTTTCTTGACAAAGGTTCTAGAGTGATTTGCTGTTTCCTTCTCCAGCTCATTTTACAGATGAGAAAACTGAGGCAAACAGGTTAAGTGATTTGCCCAGGCTTACAAAGCTAGTGTCATGAAGCTGAGTCTTTCTGATTCCAGGTCTAGTACTCTGTCCTCTGTAACACCTAGCTGAATTTTGAAAAAAATCTGGATTCCAAAAAAGCACCTATGTTAATTTAAATGTACAGTACTATGTTCTCTGCTCCTGCCTCTTGGCTCAGTGCTTGTGGCCTCCCACCCTTCACCCCCACCAAAAAAACCCTCTAAACTCTCCAAGTGAAGCAAAAGAAAGGACACACCCACTCACCTACATGTTGGGCCCACAGGTCTGTCTTCTGTCTTTTCTCAGCTGCCATTGTCTATTCTGGCCCCTGAGTATCCCCCATCCTCTCCTGTTGTGTCCATGTCCTGCCCCATGTGTCTACCCCCTTGTATGTTCTTTCTTTTGGTTCTGGCCAGGCCCACTTGTGACTGGCCCTGGGCCCCAAATGTTCTCCCTCCTACTTTCTCTTCTCCATCCCATGCCCCCACATGTCCCTGAATTGTGTGCCAGTTCCACCCACCACAGGCCCAAGGTCCCCTTCCTGCTTCTTCTCTTCTTTTCTCCCTTCCCAACATCTGCAGGCACATTCACATTACATAAATCACATTACACATTTCCTTCAATTATGAACATAGGTAACAATATGTAGGGGTCTTCAGGCTTTACCATACTATCCAAGGCTTCTATGTCACACAGAAGATTTAAGTTGTTGGTAAAGTTGTCTGCTTTTCCGTCAGCCATCAGGATGGGTTCGTGTACCTCAAACTCAACATGTCCAAGGATGAGCTTTTCGTCTTTCCCTCAAAAATCTGCTTCTCCTGCTGACTATATGATTTCTTTCACTGACATCACTATTCTCCTGGGTCCATATCTTGGGGTGGTCTTTGACTCCTGCTCCTCCTTTCCTTCATCTCAGTGATGGAGACATCTCAGTCTTCCTTCTCCCTCCTCTCCTTATAGCACTGCCACCCTCATGTCTTCCTGAATAGTGCAGCCTCTCCTTGTTCTTCTTATTCCTATTCATTCTTTCCCCCAACCACACTTCACACTGGGGTCCCCCATGTGTTGGGTTGACTGTATTTCTTCTCTACCCAAACCCTTATAGAACGTGTTGTCAGGTGTCTTCTGTCTGAGGCTTGGGTTCCTCTGCCTGGCAGTCCAGGCCTTCTGCTTGGCACACGGTGCTCCTTGTCTCTAGGAGAGTGTCTCAAATGATTCCCTTCCATGTGCCCTGTGCTCAGCCAGACTATGCCCATTTTGTCTTTTGCCTTTCCTGCCCCTGTGCCTTTGCTTATACTCTTCTTCCTGAAGCTATTAAACTACCTATACTTTGGAGCCCAATGTCCATGTTAGAACCTCTCATTAAACTTCAGTCATTTCCCCTTTTTCCATTAGCAATGACCTTTCCCTCCTCTAGCTTCACACCTCCCTTATGTGCTATAGTTATTTGTATGTGGATTATATCTTCTATTCAGTATTAAGCTCCCTTTGAACCTCTTCCACCCGCTAGCACAGTGTCCTGCACACAGTGGTCCCTTAACAGGTGTTTCTTGAATTGAGGGTAGAGACCTTGCTTTAATTATCTCTTGCAGTGCCTAGCCCAGTGCTTTGTACTTATTTCCTAGAATATGAATCATATGATTTCAAACCTAGAAGGAACCAGAACAGAGTTTAAATGGAGATTGAAGCAACCTACGTGTTATCGCTCTTTTCCATGTTTGGTTTTGTTTCCTTTCTCCCATTGTTCATTCCATTGGTTACAACCCTTTTATACAACCAGACTAATGCCAACGTGAAAGTATTTGTAGATTCTATACTTGACTGCATGCCACCATGGTGGTGGGGAGAGGTAAGGGAGAAAATTTGAAACTCCAGGGACTCTGGAACCAAATCTTGTAAACTAAAAGTAAATAAACAAATCTATTTAATAAAAAAATAAAAACCTGGAAGGAACCTCAGAAGTCATCCAGTTTAACCCATGACTGAATAGGAAATTTCTCTCTATAATCCCCCCAAATACTAGTTTCTGGTCAAAGACCTTTAGTGATAGGGAACTCACTACTTTTTAAAGTCTTTATTCAACTCTTGGATATCTCTAATTGTTAGAAAGTTTTCTTTCTATATCAAACTGAAATCTGCAGCTCTATAACATTGATACATTGTGCCTAGTTATAGCAAGGTCTTTAGAATTCATCTAGTCACAGATGTGAACTGCTCAGTAAAATTTCATTTTACAGATGAGGAAACAGATCCAGGGTGGTTACATGGCTTGCCCAGATCCATATGGATCTCAAGTATTCACTGCCCTTATTTCACAGATGAGGAATCTGAGGACAAGAGAGCCTAAGGATTCGCTAAAGGTAGCATCACTACTGGAAGAGGAAATGTAAGAACCAGGACTTGGACCCCGTTTGTACAAGTTCTGGTGCAATGCTCCCAACCAGTTCTGTCTTAGGGCTAAATGAGTTAACAGATGTAATGTGCTTTGTGAAACTTAAAGTGCTATATAAATGCTAGCTGCTCTTATTATTTTCTTCTTAGCAAAACTATTAGCTCCAGAAGAGAGAAAATTGTTTCATAATTCTTTTTTTATCATAGAGAGCCTGTCATAGGTAATTAAAGTGTTCAATAAATGCTTGACTTGAAACACCCAACACATCAGCATCATCAGGTGCTATTTCCATAGCATAGGGTTTACTTCATTTAATTCTTTCCATGTTAGCCCTTTTTCTAGGGTCATATGGGATTGGGGGCCTTGCGTAAATAGAAATATTTGGTGTTTCAGGACTCTGTGGCATTTAAAGATGTGGTCATGGACTTCACTCAGGAGGAGTGGGGGCAACTAGACCTTCCTCAGAAAGACCTGTACAAGGACCTGATGTTGGAGAAGTACAGGAACCTGGTTTTGCTGGGTAAGAACAACTGCTTCTTAGTGCATCTTTGGCTCTCCAGTTCCTAAAGCCTGAAGTATCATCTGAAGTGTGTAATTAATTTTTGACTTAGGGTTCATAGGTCATAAATATTAAACTTCCTGTTGCCTTGGGTCAGATTGTTTTTATTCCCTCTTCCCAGGGAAACATCATTGTGATGAACTTGACACTTGTACTTTTCTCTATCCATTGTCTTTCTGTTATTTTCTGCCACCCCCCACCCCTACACCCCTTTCCCTTTTAGGCTTAATTTCCTAAGATACCAGGTTGGTAAATTGAATAAATTTTTTTATAAAGTAAGAATAATTTCCTGACTTGTCTCTTCCTCAGAGCATGTTTCTAAGATCCTTCATATTACATCCTCTTTCAAATATTCAAGTCCCATCTCTTCTCCCATGAGCAGGGCTTCCAGTTTCTAAACCTGATGTGAACTCTGAGTTGGAGCAAGGAGAAGACTCATGGATACCCAGGAAAGAAGATCCAGGAAGCACCTGTTCAGGTAAGTAAGAGAATAAGGGAATCACTGAAAATGAACAGAGCATATGTTTTGCATGATTTCACATGTATAATTGATACCATATTGTTTGCCTTCTCAGTGGATGGGGGAAAGGTAGGAGGGAACAGAACTCAAAATTTAAAAAGAAAAAAATGTTTAAAATAAACAATTAAAAAGAAAGAGAGTTAACAGAGCACTGGGTTTGGTGTCAAAGGACTTGGCTTCTGTCCCCAGATGCAGCATTGTTTGATGTTGAGTAAGTAGCTTAACCACTCTAAAACTCAATTTTCTCAGCTATAGAATGAGGATGAAATAACACTTAACTTAGCACAGGATTGTTGTGAGGAAAGCATTTTTAAAGGCACTATAAATCACTATATAAATGTGAGAGCTATTATTAATAGCAAATTTTGCAGATAAAAGCGTAACACTTTTGAATTGAAAGGTGGTGGTTTGACCTCAAACCCCCCCCCCCCCCGCCATAACCTGACTTGATATCTTTCCTCTTATACTTCCTTCCACAGTCAGAGGTGACCTTCCATCTTTAGGTAAAATAGCAGCTCTTTCTACCTTCTCACATGCCTCACTCCCATATAACAACAATTCACTTTTATATGGTATTTTTTTGTTTCTGTCTTTAGCAACTTCATTTTAACCTTATTCACAGATTCTTGCGAGGGTTTCATTTATTTAAGAAGAACTTTTCATAGATCTTGCCCCTTCTAGCTCTTGTCCGTTGTCATTGCTTCATCCTGCTGTCTGTGTGGCCTGGAGGTCTTTCTTTGCTCCCCATTTCATTCATCCCTTCCTAAACTGCTCATGGTAGAAGAAATGGAATTTGAATGTTTACTTTTTCCTAGCCAAATCCAGTGGCAGTTTCTCATTCTCTGTTCTCCTTGGCATTTTCACTGAAGTTGATGTCTGCCTTTGCATCTTGAACTTGTACCTTCCTTGGTTTGTTTGACATCATACTGCATTGGTTCTTTACATAACTCTGTGACCACTTCTTTCTGTTTCCTATACTTTCTTCATAATCCTTCTGCTTTTTAACTGTGGGAGTCATTCAAGGCTGACTTTGTTTCTCTTCTTTTTCTCTTTGTAAGTTCACTCATTCAGAGTTCATTCTTAATTCAGGTCATTTCCACTTAAGTGTCTAATGTGTGCAAGATGCCATGTTAGGTGCTTAGAATTCAACGAAAAACAGAAGAACCTCTGCCTTCGAAGAGCTCACTTCCCACTGGAAGAGAATCTGTGTTTACAGAAAAGTAAATAGAAAGTAATTTCAGGAAGGAGAGAGCCCTGAGAACTCACGGGGGTGTGGGCCAGGAGACTATTAGCAAAGGCAGCACCTGAGCTAAACCCTAAAGGAAACTAGGAATTCTAAGAGGCTAAGGGAAGAATAAAGTGCCTTCTGGGCATGGAAGATGGCCTGCGTCAAGTTAGAGATTTGACATGGAGTGTTTATGGGACAGAGAACAGCAAGTGGGCCAGATAAGCTGGAAGAGATTGAGGGAAGAGTAATGGGAAATGAATCTGGAGAAGCAGGGCTGGAGCCAGATCGTGAAGGACTTTAAATGTCGAACAGAAGTTTGTATTTTACTCTACAGAAGCTCCCCTGCTTCTTTAGCAGGGGGGAGACATGGTCAGTCCTTTACTTTAGGAAGATTTATTTTGATAACTGTGTGAAGATGGATTGGAGAAGGGAGAGGCTGGAAACAGGGAGGCTAATTAGGAAGCTATAATATTTCAGGTGAGAACCTTAACTAGAGGGCTGCCATTTCAGCAGAGAGATGAGAACAAATTCAAGAGGTGTTAGTATAGCTAGAATTGGCTGGACTTGGCAACTGCTTAGACAGGAGAAGCAAGAGAGGGTGAAGAGTCAGGGCTGACTCATAGGTTGCAAACCTGAATCATTGGAACGATGGTGGTACTCTCAACCTAAACAGGGAAGTTAAGAGTAGGTGCAAGTTTAGGGGAAAAGAGAATGAGTTTCATTTTAGACATGTTGATTTTGAGATGCAAGGTTGTGTCTCCTACATGTTTCCCCAGGGCTGGAATCATCTCCCTCCTCATATCTGCATTCCTTCAAGGCTTAGTTTAAGTGCTACCTCTTCCCTAGGACCTTCGCTCTTATTTCTAGTTGTTAGTGCTTACCCCTACCAGAAGCTACTTTGTGTTTGTTTTGTCCATACTTTATATTTGATTATCAGTATATGTACTGTATCCTGCTAATAGAATGTAAACTTATACAAGTCAGGGACTGGTTTTGTATTTGTATCCTTAGTGCCTAGCATATTTTCTTGCTTAATAAATGCTTGCTAAATTGAATTGAATAACTAATGTCAGAGGTCTCTTCCAGCTCTGATTATCTCTGATCTATATTCTGTGTTAAGATTCTTTAAAAAAAAATTTCTGATTCTGATTTAATGAACACCAAAAAATATTTCCATGTACAGTACAAAGTAGAACAGAAAAAGAGGATTTCATTTGAAAACACTGATCTCTATTATGTACAGCTTGCTGTTTTGAAACATATATAATAAATTCAATTTTTTTCAAAGCCATCTTGCTTATTTGTGTTTCCTTCTAAATTTCCTCTGTTCTGTGCATTTAAAAAATGCTTTCATGACTCTCTTCTTTTTTTTTTACAAAATATTTTTTCTCAGTTTAATGAACAAAATTTTAAAAAATTATTTTTGATACTTTATCAGTCTGTTCCTTTTACAGATAAGGAAACTGAGGCTCAGAGCAGTAACATGAATTTCTTAAAAGTAATGTAAATACTACAGAGGCAGGACAAAGACTACCGACTTTTCTTATTCCCAATATGGTTTGATTAGTTTTGGCAGAAGTATCCAGGATATGTTGTAAACTTAGGAGCAGCATTGGGGTCTCAAATGCCTGGGGAGCATTGCAAGGTAGGAGAGGGGTGTAGAATTCTAAATAGGAATGTACCAAGAGCAAGTTTCATTTATTTTGCGATTTTACAGTGGATCTCTGTAACACCAGTGTGTGCAACTGCAAATCATCTCACTTCTTTGATGTTGTGGCATAGGTTGCTAACTTTTAGTGTACCCAAAGAAATCTGAAATTGTGCACGGTGAACTGAAATATTGTTCACACTATTTAAAGTATGTATATAAAGCTTATATAATTGTAGGGCCGTGATGTTACTGCTAATCAGCATTCCCAGTAATCATAGTCTACTCTCTTCCAAGAGATATTTGCATTTTTTGTTTGTTTCTTTTAGACTGGGAGACTACACCTAAGTCTAAAGAATCACCTCCAAATCCTGACTGTTTGGAAGATAACTCAGCTGCACATGAAGAAGCAATAATGGAAACACTACCAAGAACTGGTTCAGAAGATCCCACATTTCAAGAGACCTGGGAATGTGATGGCAGACTAGAGAGGCAACAGGAAAACCAAGAGAGAGATTTAAGGCAAGTAAAAATCTCTCACAAGAAGCCTGCCCCGGGAGAGAGAGGTCATGAAGGTAATGAACTTGGGAGGAACTTTGGCCTGAGGTCAGTCCTTGTTACACAACAGAGGGTTCCTATAGGAAAAAGCCTGCTTAAATGTAATACACATAGAAAGAATTCAGACCTACTGAAACATCATAAGATACATCCTGGAGAAAAACCTTACACTTGTAATGATTGTGGAAAAGGCTTCAGTTATTGCTCATCCCTTTCTCAGCATCAGAAAAGTCATACTGGAGAGAAACCATATGAATGTAATGAATGTGGGAAAGCCTTCAGTCAGAGCTCATCCCTTGTTCAGCATCAGAGAATTCATACTGGAGAGAAACCCTATAAATGTAATGAATGTGGAAAAGCTTTCAGTCAGAATGCAAATCTCACAAAACATCAGAGAACTCATACTGGAGAAAAACCCTATAAATGTAATGAATGTGAGAGAGCCTT
>JAQQSU010000802.1:0-17522 GCA_028627135.1 Pseudochirops cupreus | reverse complement strand
GGAAGGAGGGAAATATAGTCAGTCTTTCACAATATGTCCATTGTGGAGATGTTCTGCATAACCACACATGTATGGCCTGTATTGAATTGCTTATCTTTCCAATGGGGGTGGGGGACGAGGGAGGAAGGGAAAGAATCTAGAATTTAAAGTTCTAAAATCAAATGTTAAAAATATATATATGTATGTATATATATATATATATATAGTATCATTATTATAATTTACATGCAATATTATTATTTATAGGTACTGGGATAGGGAGATCCATCTTGCCCTATTGGAAAGCCAGAGGGGTGATGGGGGAGGATACAGGAGAGAGTAGATTGGAGGAGGGGGTATACAGTGGGATCGCTGTTTTGGGGTGGTGGGTAGGGGAAAGACAGGGAGAAAATTTGTAACTCAAAATCTCATGGAAATGAATGATGTAAACTAAAAATAGACAAAAGTTTAAAAAAAAAAAGAAAATATGGATCTGTAGTGAGTTGATCTGATAGAGATGACGATGAAATGCCTATTTAATAATACCGAAAAAAAAAGTGTTGTGTTTAAATGTTTTAAGTACCAGCCTCCTGGGAGCATATAAAAGGAGATACCACTTCATCTTTTAAGGATTTGTCAAGATGTGCTTATGAGTCTCAGGGCCTTTTGGAGACACCATAGGCATGAGCCAAATCTAAAATAGAAGAAATTTTTCCTTGAGCTTCTGTGATGAAGGTACAATGAGCCAGAGTTTGAGAAAAATTCAGGAGACAGAAAGAGAAGAGCACTAAGAAAATTGTCCATTCTTTTAAAATCTACAGAATGGGTCTACTTTTTAACATAGCCTTTAACCACATTGCCCCACCCCACCTCCACTGCCATCTCAGGGACTAAGACATCATCCCAAAGCAAAAGTCCACCAGCACTGAGACAGTATATGCATCACCAGAAGTAGGATCTCAGCTAGAGTTCCATAAATAGTCTATGTGGAATAGCCCGCATAGGCTGATCCCCACACACTCTTCATCCAGCAGATCAGAAGGAATCTCGTGGTTACTCAATGGTAATAATAGGTCTAACTACCCAGAAAAATTTAGAAGAGCACACCTCACTCTTCCTCTCCAGGGTTCTCATTCTCAGTGTCTGCAAGCTCACCCTAATCTGAACGCCTGGTGCTGCTCTAAGGACCTAGAATTCCAAGCATTCTAACCCAAGTGTTATGGACAGTGAGTGGGGGAGTTCAGAGTTGCAGTGGCCAAAACAAAGCCTTACTCTGGAGTCAGTTTTCAGTTGATAAACCTCTCTGCATTTAGCTAAGTTGGTCCTCTGACAGACTTAGAGCTTTTCCAACTTGTTGGTCGGCCAGACCCTTTGCTTCTCTGACGTAGTCCTTGAGGCCCCAAGGTCACTTCTTGATACCATGATGAGGTATAAGGAGGACTGCAGTGGAGAATTCAATAGTTATATTTATGGCAAGGACAGGAGCTGACGATCTGCCTACCTGCCTATAATATCTCTCACAGATTCTGGCTCCCAAATACACCCTGTTGGTCAGGGTCACTAATCACTTTGAAAAGGCAGACCCAAGAATAAGACATAACTGGCTGTATGAAGAACTTAAATCTCTCTCCTTTCACTACTCTCTATAACTCATTATTTCTTTAGGAACAGAATATAAAAAAAAAAACAACAAATAGCACAATCCTCAATCATAGGCTCAGAAACTACAAAATGACCCATCTTGTGCCCCAGAACTCTGACTTCTACCTGTACAAGATCAAGTCTGCTCCCTTCTCTCTAGCATTTGTTTTTGGTCCGATTATATCAGTACACAAAGCTTCCTCTAATGGAAAGTTCTTTCTACTTAGTGTAAAAAGCTGTGTAAACTTGATCTCAGTATTTGCTGAACAGGGAATGTTGTTTACTTTCATAATCGGGGTGACTGCTTACCCAAACAGGACTGCCCTCTCTGGGCTCTTCACATCTCTTCTGAAACAAAAAACACACACAAATGAAGGCCAAATTAGCCCACAGAGGAAAAGTACATCCTCAGGCTTTCCCCATGAGTGGGGGAGTCCACAAGGAAAGTTCTTCCCACACTGAAGTTTGACCCCTCACAGAAGCCTCAGCTACCCTGCCCCATTCTGGAAAACGGCACCACTCCCTACAACATCGTGACCCTCCAGCTTCTCTTGACCTAGGTATACACACATTTCCCCTTCTCCCCCTACATTCTCCACAAGAAGAGAGGGATTTACTACATAACTAAGGAGATAGTAACAAAAAGTTTTATACCCAAGCAAAGATGATTAGCATAGACACAAAATCCAGATTTTTATTTCAAGGATGGGACAGTACCTCCTCTCTACTGTTCTTCACTGCTCCAATTCTTTGGCTCAATCTTTTATCCAAGAAATTCTATTAGAATCAATCAGTTCTCAGTGCATTTTAGTAAGTATGTACTGTTTAGCAGGCACTATGCTAGGAACTGTGGGAATAAGCCAAAAAAGAGAAAATTCCTGGCCTCAAATTGCTGAAATTCTACTAGGAGTATACAATGTGTTAATATTAAAAATAAGTATGTGGTGATAGCGGGAAACTAACAGTTGAGGGGAATCAGCAAAGGTCTTTTGAAGGTGAAAATGATCATTATAACAGCTACCATACAATGCCATAAGGTTTATCTTCACAACAAGCTTGGGAGATAGGTACTAAATGAGATAGATAAAGTGACTTGCCCAGGGTCACACAGCTAGTAAATGTCTGGGTTGCATTTGAACTCAGGTCTTCCACTATACCATCTAGCTGCCTTGAACTAAATCTTTAAGTGAACAAGCAATTTCAAGAGGCATCCTAGGCATGATGTATAGCCCTTGCAAAGACACAGGGATGGTCATTGGAATATTGTATGCAGGTCATAGAGTGGATGAAAGATAATAATGAGCAATAAACCTGGAAAGAGAGTTTGGATACAGATTGTGAAGGGCTTTAAATGCCAAAGAGAGGAGTTTATCTTTTAATTCACCGGCAATGGGGAGCCACTGAAGCTTTTTGAGCAAATGAGTGTCTTTGTTAGACCTGTCTTGGAGATGGGAGAAACTGGATGGAGAGACCAAGTAAGAAGATATTGCAGCAGTCCAGGTGAGAGTTGATAAGGTCTGGGACTAGAGTAGTTATGGTGTGAGTTGGGAAGAGGGGACTGAGAGTGACAATAAAGAAGGTACCCCCCATATCCAGCTTCCTAAGATTCCAGCTTCAGAATTCAAGCTGCACCCCATCAACCTTGTCACTTCTTACCAGACCCCTGGAAGGCTTCCCCTTGCCCTTTACTTATCACCTCTCATCAGACTGAGCTTTCCTAAAGACATAACGTAATTAGGTACTAGTTAACATTCAAAAGAAGAAAACTAAAGTAGCACAGAGATCACACTCTGTGCCTTGGTTTCTTCATGTGTAAAAAAAAGGGGGGAGTGAGGAATAAGACACATTACCTACTTCACAGGGATGTTGTGAGAAAAGTGCCCTGTGAGCCTTAAAGTGTGACAGAAATGTGCTCCTAAGGTTGATTCTACTCCAATGCTGCAGCTTAGTTTTTTCACCTAGGCAGGTATCCAGGACTAATACAGCTGCATGGATTAGTGTCCACAAAGCCTAATGAACCTCTGAATGGTTGGATAGTAAGTTCCTCCTTCAGGTTCAAAGGTTTAGACCTTTTCACCTTAGGTTGACCACTTTCCTTGGCTGATCTTTGATCCCTTAACTTCCCCAGAGAAAGGGAGTTAGTTCCAATAAAAAAAATTTTTTTTAATTTCAACCCCTGGTAAAAGAAGCCTATCCCTGTTCCACCAGGCACATGTGGCTAGGACATAGAACAGCGGTTTTCAACCTGTGAGTTGCGACCCTTTTGGGGGTTGAACGACCCTTTCACAGGGGTCACAGGGGTCACCTAAGAAATCGGAAAACATATTTCTGATGGTCTTAGGAACCGAGACACCGCTCCTCTATCTGTCTCCAGGCAGTCCACCCACGTGTAGATACGCCCAGATACACCCACAAACCAGTATTAAAGGGTTGCATTAGGAAGGTTGAGAACCACTGACATAGAATGTCAGAGATGGGAGAACTACTTCAACCTCCTTATTTAAACTGAGGGAAACTTCCTCAGAAGAGAATTCTATAGCTCAAGGTCACACAAAGCAAAGATCTCCTGATACCTAGTCTAATTCTCTTGTACAATCTACCACCACTAGTTATTAAATTGTACCTAAGTAAAAGAAATCTGAGGTTAGCAGAAAGCCCAAAGATGATATGCTTCCTCCTACTGAGGGCCAGGGAGTGTCCGATGCACCCCAAGTCCAATCTAGGCTGTGCCATAGAGATGATTCTGTGTTTCCTCAAAGACTGTCCTCTGCAATATTTCATGCTCTACAAATGTTAGACTTTGACGTCCTGCCTTTCCTGGTATTAAACTGGAAACCTAACTCTAAAAATGGGATGAGTGATGATCTGTCTTTGTATATCCCTTCTCTCTCTGTCTCTCTCTTATCTCTCTCTCTCTCTCTCTCTCTCTCTCTCTCTCTCTCTCTGTCTTTTGCTCTGTCTCTCTATCTCTCTCTCTTTTCTCTCTCTCTCCCTCTCTCCCTCTCTCTCTCTCTCTCTCTCTCTCTCCCTCTCTCTCCTGTCTCTGTCTCTGTCTCTGTCTCTCTCTCTCAGTTTATACATTTGATCGGCCACTCCTGGCTCTTTCTGTGTGTTACTAAGGGAAAGTGAGGGACAAACTAACAAATTTACTAATAGAGACATCTTATTTCCCAGGCAGACCATGTACCCTCTCTCCCAACAAGCATTTAAAGGAACTGGAGCTCTGGGCAACATGCGCCTGAGTAAAACCTCTTTGTCTTCTCTCCTCTTGGCATTAAAGACTGAACTACTTCTGGGCAAAGGATCTTAATAACCAGCAGTAAGAGATAAGGAAGCAAAGCGACTAATGAATACTTTTCTAAATAAGTTTATTTGCTGCTACCAGTGTCTGGAACCCTAAGGACCTTGCTTCAAATGTGGCAAGATAAACATTCTAGTTGGGGACTAAGCCACTGTAGCACCAGGTGCTCCCTGTGATTTAAGTAGATCTAATCATAGCCATCTTAGATCCAGACTTTCAGGATGGATTCTCTTCCTCAAGGGCAAATTTTCTATTCCAGCAATACGATTCTTAATAGAAGACCTTACCGGATTTATCAAGGTTTGTTATGTCCAATGGGTGCTGGGGATATGAAGATGGAAAAGTCTGCAAGTTGGGAAGGATAGTTTTAAATTTGGATCTCCTTTACACAATGGAATGGAAAGTATTGATACTCCAGGAGAGCCAAGAGGGAAGCAGTCCGAGCTACAACTACAGTGACCGCCAAGATCCAAACAGGGAGCAAACTTTTCCCTGCAAACATTCCTTTCTAGGAGACATAAAATGCACCTCTTGGTGGCATTTGTATGGTGGTAGGAAAATTGGGAAAGGATTCTTCAACTTAGAAGTTGCGTGCTTAGACTCAGCAAGAAGAAATATTGCGGCATTTCACAAAGTACCCATTAGATCGGGCCACCCTTGTTTGGGCCAACAAGGTATGAAAATGTGGCTTGGACACGATTGGGAAAGAGAAATGCAAACAAAAACCCGCTGAGGGAGGGCCAGGAGCCAATAGTGAATGTGCCAGAAATGTGAAATCGCCATGCTAGTCAAAGGTGAAGAGACCTAAAATCCAGTCGAAAAAACCTGCTTCCTTGACCCCTATGATCACCCATCCTCGGGCAGCCTAGCTTAAGCAGCTACTGTGGGGAAGGCAATGACTTTGCTTCCCTCCTTCCGCCCTTGGGGGAAACTCTCTGCCTCTAGCCTGCCAGGGTTGCTTAGATTTCCCCTCGAGACTTTGCTGCACCTCAAGGTTCCAGGAATATTCAGTAGCTACGGTGATTCTGCTTTGGGAAAAAGCCTTAGACCACTGGCTGACGAGCAACATTTTAGAGACCCATCACGTCGGACCAGCGCTGCCCAGACGCCCTCTCCGGGCGCGATCTGGGGAGCAGTGAGGCGTGGAAAGGACGCGCGCCCTTGCTGCACCGAGCCTGCAGCCCCAACTTCCCAGCTAGAACTGACCGAGTCGGGAATCAGCCTTTGTGCGGATTTATTTCTGGGGGTGGGGTGGAGGGAGGAAGAGTAAGAAAGGAGGGGCGGGCAGCCAGAGGGGAAGCCGAGCCAACCGCAGGGAAGGCTGAGCTTTTTTAGAAATCAGTCCTTCCGGACCGCTAAGGGGGCACAGTGACTACGGCACCGCGCCCCGGAGCTAGGTGATGTGGCGCAGAGAATGCGAACCCTGCAGGAACTGATCGTCTTCGACCATCCGCCTTTAACTTAGGGAGCAGTTGCCTCTCCGTCCAACCATGGGGCTTTCGGGACTCCTTCCTCTGGGCAACCTGCGGGAAGCGTGCCATCATTGGTGGGGGTGCCTAGAGCCTTGAACGCTGCGCTCAGCCACCCTACAGCCGCCGCCCGGAAGGGGTCAGCAGCTGTACTGAGAGCCCTGGGGACTCGTCACCCAGGTGAGTGTCTCTTCCTGGGCCCCAGAGGCAGCCGGCTCCCTGGGCCTGACCGGACAATGGCGCACCTCTCCTCTGTCGCCTCTGCACCGGCTGCCTAGCGCCTTGAGCCTCTTCGCCTGCCTCTCCCGAGGCGGCGCCTGGAGAGCGCCCGGAGAGGCTGTGGGGAACACCAGGCTTCGCTTCCCCTTTACTTCTACTTCATCGGCTGTGGGCAGATGACAAGACGCGGCGGGAGGTGGGTGTGATCGGATCCCAAGAAAGGCTGGCTTCCCGTAGGTTAGGTGGGAGCGGTGTTGGGAGTCCCCTAAGGGAGCAGGTGCTGTCCTAGCTAGGTGGCTGGCAGCTCTGCCCTGCCCTGTCCTGACCCCCCATCGCGCGGGCGCCCACGCGGGAACATGTATGGCGAACTCTTCAATTCCACCAGTGCCGCCGAAGTCTCGCTCCCGGTGCACACCAGCACGCTGTATGGGAGCGGGACCCCGAAGCCCGTGAGCTCCTCTGCGCTCTACGTGTCCACAGCCCGGGCACTCAAGGAGGGGGAAATAAGCAAGCCAGACCTGGTGACTTACCTCGCCTTGTTCTTCTTCTTACTCTTGTCGGTGTCTATCATCGTGCTCTTCATTAACTGTCAGCTGAAAAACTCCTTCTTTGCCACTTTACCTTACGATCGATCTCTGAGAGAGGCTCGGACTCCGTGGAAAACGCAGGCTGTCTAACACCGCAGGCGGGCAGCTGCTGTAATAATAGACCCTGTCTGCTCCTTTGACTTGAAAATTCTTTGTGGTATTGGAGCCTACTCTGGGAGGAGGAAACCTATGTCATGAAATGCCCCCTTTTTCTTTGACCACGATGTGGATGCAAAGGAGGAAGCCTGTTCTAGAAGGGACCAAATGGACATAAATTAATGTACCCAAACTGGTCACCAAAGGACCAGTCTATCACATCATCTAGCGAAAAAAAAAATTCCTAATATTTTCTTTGGTTGGCATTTTCTTTGTTATAGCTTACAGGTTCTACGTGAGTGTGTAAAATGTTTTGATAGATGCAGGTGGGGGTAAGTGTGTGGCCTCACACTAATCTCAATAGTAGAATGGTGAAAATCTATCGGTTTCAAGTTGTAAAGAATTGGGTTTAAAGTCTCCAAACAACATTTCTGTCTTCCCAGAGAGAGTATCACCCAGAGTCCAATGTGGGGTTGAGAATACTTCAGAAAAGCACATTTGCGACTCCTGATGGGACACAATGAAAAACAGGACTCAGAGTATTTGTCACTCAGCCCAGACTTCCATACTAAATGGTTTTGATAACTGGAAAGACTGTATTGACCTGTGAACTTATTCTTTTGCTTAGCTGTCTTGATCCACATCTTGCCCCTGGGCCCAGATGGCTCCAGGGGAGAAAGTGAAGCTGGTGACTCCATACAGCCCTCCTTCACTTAAATCCAATTGATTCAAAAGACATGCTTCACCTTCCTGCGGTGGTAGTCCTCTTTAAGAACAAAGGACAAACCTCCACAACCCAAAGCAGAGAGCCACAACAGAAAAGGTATCAAAAACACAAAAACAACCAAACAAACCCACAGGATGTCAGATTAGCAAATCTAACCAAAAACTGTAATGAGTAAAGCTTGGATCTCTTTGGGGGCTTGCAATGTCAGTATAAGTAAAGGCCATGCTATCACACTGGGGGAGTATTCCTCACAAAGAAACCACTGTGTGATGTTCTGACGTAGTGAAGATGTAAGC
Organism: Pseudochirops cupreus; assembly: GCA_028627135.1. Lineage (NCBI taxonomy): Eukaryota > Metazoa > Chordata > Mammalia > Diprotodontia > Pseudocheiridae > Pseudochirops > Pseudochirops cupreus. The sequence goes on along the minus strand of JAQQSU010000802.1, from coordinate 9,207 downwards.
ATGTCACCTGTGGTCCATAAAAGATCTGCACACCAAGCTGTTCAGAGCTGTCAAGACACACACACACACACACACACACACACACACACACACACACATATATATATATATATATATACACATATATGTGTGTGTGTATATGTGCTGTGAATATGCATCGCACATAATTTCACATAAAAAATGTGAGGTTTGCATCAGTGGGACAGTCCTGGGGAGAGAAAGCTTCCTTCCTGCTTCATATTGCTTCAACTAACCATTTATACAATAAAACCTCAAAAATTTGGATCCCGCTAACACGAAATGTGTGGTCTTTGGTTGGGCTAGACTTTGAGATATTGGGGCTAGCAAGCCCCTCCCTGATATGTGCTTGGTTACTTCTGATTACCTTTGTAGTTACTGAATCAATCAAAAAGTGTTACAACATTGCTTCAATATGAATATGTCTGGTCTATGCTCACCCCTTCTCCAGACTGCCCAAATTAGTGAGACTTGACTCTATTTGCCCTGGCACAGAGTACTTACATCAGGCAGAGGCAGTGTGCTCTAGTGGAGGAAGCATGCTTTTTAAACTGGGACATAGGCAATCTGGCCTCTAATGCCGGTTCTGTCATTATCTACATGAATTTATCAGTTGGTTTTGGACAAATGCTTTCATGTCACTAAATATCTATTTTCTCCTGTCAAATGAAAGGTTTAAATGAAATATTTTCATATTTATGCATATATAGGTATAAATATACACATACACACACATAGATGGATGGATGGATGTGTATGTACCTATATTCCAGAAATCAACTTGGGACTAATCTGTCAGAATCTTTTTGACTTAGTGCGTGAATAAAGGGTGAAGGACCAGACAATTCAATAAATCCCAGTGAAAGTGGTATAGCCCTGTGGGCTAGTGCACATAATCATTCCTTGTAATCATGATGCGTCCTCCTTGCACGCAGTCCTTACTGTTGCATAATAGTGCCATATGATTCATGGGGAGAAGCATAAGACCCCCTAACCATTCTCCACCCCAAGCCCCAAGAAAATTCAGAGGTAAAAAACAAATTCCCAACACTTCGGACCACTTAAACTTTACCCAATAATCCAGGTGGTCACAGAGGCACTAGGTCAAGTGCCTGGCACAAATCCATTCTTCCTATGAACACCCAAAGGAATGCTTGAATTAGAAGAATTTAACTCAGGAGATAGTCTGTTGCCAAAACAATGTTTTTAGGAAACACTAATGTTAGATAAGAGATTTCTACTTGGGTCACCTTAAATTTTGCCAGGTGGGTGATTCTATAATTTAATTGAATAGGCATTTTTTTTAACTATACATAAGGCTAGACTGGGAATACAAACATGAAAATGAAATCAATCTTACCCTCAAGAAGGGATTTTCTATTGTGACAATACAAAAGTGCACAAGTAAGTAAATACAGGGCAATTTTAGGAGGAAGAAACCACTAACAACTGGGAAGATTTGTTCCATGGGGGGATGACTTGAGTTGAGCCTTGAAAAAAAAGATGATTCCGGGAGGTGAAGCTGGGAAAGGAATTCATCACAGTAATGGGGGCTTTACCAAATGCATAGGGGCAGAGGTAGAATGACTAGTTCAAAAAAATAATCAATAACCTAGTTTAGCTAGGATGTTGTATTATAAAAGAAGCAAGGCTGGGTCAGGGGAAATAGATTCTGGAGTGCCTTAAACGACAGATTAGTGAATTTGTATTTTATCCTAGTGGCAATCATAGGGAGCCACTAAAGGCTTTTGAGCTGGAAGCTGTGGAAGATTATTTGGGCAGCTGGGTGGAGGATTGATTTGAGAAAGTAGAGTCTAGAAATAAGGAAACCAATTGGGAGACTGTTTCAGTAGTGCAAACAAAAGACAAAGAATGATCGAATGAGGGGGCTGGCCAGGAGAGAGAAGAAAACAGGACAGGTTCAACAGATGTAAGTGTGGTAAAATGGGTGCTAGGTGGCGACTGATTAGAATTTTAAGAAAAAAGAAAAGAGTCTAGGATGTCTCTGTGATAATGAACCTGAGTGGACTGGGAGCATGGAGGAGGAAGGCTGTAGGTTGGGTGGAGAGATTCTGTTTTAGACGCACTAAGCTTGTAATGCCAATTTGATATACAGATGGAGATATCCATCGAGCAATTGGTGATTTGGAACTGGTAAAACATCAAAGTTTTGGTAAAAAAATTTGAACTGAATGTCTAAATTTTGAAGTCATCAGTAGAGATCATTGAACTCCTAAAAGTGGTTGAGATCCTTAAGGGATGGAGGGTAGAGAAAGAAGAGAAGGCAGAATAGATCTCTGAGAGATAACCATGCTCAGAGGTCAGGAGGTTGATGATGATCCAGGAAAAGCTAGAAGAAGAACCAGAGAAGCACAATATCACAGAAGCCCGAAGAGAAAAGAGTCAAAAGGAAGAAGGGATTGGTCAACAATGTCAAAAACTGCAGAAAAGTCAAAGGATTCAAAAAAATCTTTGATTTAATGGTTAAGAGATCCCTGATAACCAATCAGAGAACAGTTTTAGTATGAAGTTGGGATTAGATGTCAGATTGCAAGGCTTTGTATGTTGAATTAGATGACTTCATAAAAATTAAAGAGAAAATTATGTTTCTGCCCTTATCCTGTCTCATTCAATATTAATCTCATTCTGTGACAGTCTGTTCTTGAAGGATATTTTGAAACACAGCCAAGGAGGTTCCTTGAGATACATTGATCATGATCTACTTATTCCTGTATATACATAGAACTTCAAATAAAAGAATATTATAGCTGGAAAAGACCTCAAAGGTGATCTAACCTAATCCCCTCATTAGAAAGGCATCATAAATAGCATCTTGAACTTGGAATCAGTACAACCTGGAATTAAATCCTGATTTTGTTGTTCAGTTCTATCCGATTCTTCACAACCCCATTTGGGGTTTTCTTTGCAGAGAGATTTGGAGTGGTTTGTCATTTCCTCCTCTACCTCATTTTACATTTGAGGAAACTGAGGCAAACAGGAGTAAGTGACCTGCTCACAGTCACACAACTAGTAAGCATCTAAGAACAAATTTGAACTCCGGTCTTCTTGACTCCAGGACTGGCACTCTATCCACTCTGTCACTTAGCGGCCACCTCCAATATTCATTAAATATGTGATCATGAACAAGTCACTTTACTTCTCTGAAAACTGTTTCCTCCTCTAGAAAATAGGGGTAATAATAATCCAAAATACCTATCTCACAAAGTTATTATAAAATTCAATTATATAATATTTTAAGGTTTGCAAAGAAATACACACACACCCATAAATGTCATGGGAAACAAATGTCAATCATCACTTTATAGATAGGGAAACCAAGAACTAGGTGGACAAAATAACTCGTGCTCAGTCATACAGCTAATTTGTATACCATTCACCAGAGGTGAATGCATAGCATTCAAATTTCTGAAGGACCTAGATGGGACATATTTATTCCCAGAGCTTACATAGGGTCACAATTCCCTTGCCAGAGCTTCCAATGACCATGCTGCTCATTCTTTCATCTTTACTTCACCAAGTCTCTCTGTAGCTCATGGTGCAGATCAACCAACCAGCTATTCCTTTGTACAGTTGACCCCTTCCATTCCAAGTCCCTCCATATCTGTGCAAGTGACATAATTTAAACCTAAAGACCTAAATCATCAATACTGTGAGATTAGCTTTGACACACTTATAGTCAGCTAAGCATCATGGCCAGACATTAAAAACATTTAGAAATATCTCTTCTCAACACAGTATGCCTAGCCTCAATGGTGGGAAAAGGAGAGGGTGGCATAGCCCTTCCAAAGGGTATCTATTTTACTGACTGATAGTATATGGTATTAAACCCAAAAGATTGAACACACCTCTCCCATTTAACCAGTCTGAGAAATTAATAGTCAATCAATAGAAATTTATTAAGTACCCGCTATGTTAAGCCCTGTGCTGGCGAGACAAATAGAAGGAAACAATCTCTACTTTTCAAGGACTTTATAATAAACATCTATTAACAAGCGCTGGGCACTGTGCTAGGCTCTGAGGATAGAAAGACAAAAGTTAAACAATTTGTGTGATGGGAAGGAGGTTGACAGACATGAATATGAACCTCTCGCAAGCTGCATGTGGGGAGAGGTAATCAGCAGGTATCTTAGCAGATGAAACCAACAGACAGAATGCCTGAGAGAGATGCTCTGCCTGAGAGTCAATCTCCCAGATCCAGTCCTTGAGGTGGTCTCTTGCCTGGCTTCACAGGAAGAAAGTGAACAGGAAAATGTAATCTTTTTTTCTTTTCTCTCCTTTTCCTTTTTTTTTTAAAAAAGGGGAGGGTACTAAGTTTTAGTAGTAAGCATTTCCAAAGCAAAGCATTAAGTAGTGAGTGCTCCAGTATACCAAAATTGCTCAAAAAGACTCTCAGCCTGCTCTGGGAATGGTCATGACTCAAACCACTTTCTAGAGTCAAACACACTTTCTAGACATGAACTGTCTAAAATAACACTAGCTAACATTTCTGTGGCAGCTAGATGACTGAGCGCATAGAGTGCTGGGTCTGGAGAGAGGAAGACCACTCCAGTATCTTTGCCAAGAAAATCCCATGGACAGTATTGGTGTGCTATGGTCCACAGGGTCACTCAGACACACTGAACAACATCTATATACCTTTTTACATATTTGATTCTTACAACAGCCCTGCGAATTACTTACTATTGAGGAAATGGAGGTTAAAAAATATTTAGTTCAAATGACTTGCTCTAGGTCACACAGCTAGTAAGTATCTGACCTTCCTAAACCCCAAATCCCATGCTTCAGTCACTACACCAGACCACCTTGAATCAGAAGGAATTTGGAATCCATGAGTAGTGCAGTACCAGCTAAGAGGTCCATACCCTAATCTCAGCTCTGTTGGTGAGTAATCATGTGACTTTGAGCAAGTCATTTCTGGGCTTTGGGACTTTTGCTTCCTCATCTGTAAATTAAGGGGTGTGGGCTAAATGGTATCTGTTTCTTCCAGCTCGGAAAGTAGAGTCTAGGCCTTTCACCCAGGATGGGACACCACAATACAGCATCCTCCACCAGAAGGTAGACTTGATCAGCTGTGGACCTGACCTTCCCTGTCTGTTTTTGTTGAGATAAGAATGGTTTTTACCTTTGTAAATAAGTTAATTACAAAGGTACAACCCGTTCCTAGCTCTTAGGTTGACTGAATTTAGCTACAGACCACACTTCTAGACCCCACCTCAACAAGCAGGGATGGCTAGTTTCACAAGTCTCACCTGGGGGAGCCTGGACTAAATGGTAATGATGAGGAACTTTTCTTCCACCACCTGAGCATTTCAACATAGCTTTTAAAATTGATAAACATTGGATGAATTGTAAATACACAGAGGATATCTGTTGAAACCTCTCTGTCTGCCATTTGCTAATCCAATTTCCTTTCACATACAATGGTTAATTTAATTAAGGTTAAAATTAGTTAGGCATCTTATCTGCAGAGTTGATGCCTTCTCTATCATGCCTTAGTCCTCCCACCTTTCAGAAGCCACAATCAGTGGCTTAGAGTTCCTGAGACAGATGACACTACTGACCTCTTCTGGCACCCAGAATTCTTAAAAATAGTACTTTAGTGGGGGAGATTTTCACAGGGGAGCTGCAAGAGTATCACAATTTTTAAAAGGTGTCCTTTATGTGTTGTTGTTTTTATAAAACTTAAGGCCAAGAATATTTTCTGTCCAATTTTTATTCTATCTAGGTGCTTATTCAGGAACGTAAGAGAGACTACTCCACCAATATGGCCAGAGAAGTAGCCGGGCACAAAAGCATCTCAAATGGGTTGTGTGTTGCTCATTGCTTTCCCTCTTTGACACCATACTCACTAGATGCTGCTAATCGTGAGTCACCCACTGGTCCATTGGTAATATTTAATGTAAACAAACAAAATAAAAGATGAGATCAGTATGACTAAAAAAATCATGGGTCCTGGTTAAGTCCTAACAACTTGGCTTTCTATCTTTGCATTCCTCAGTTTTGAGTTATGGAGACGTTGCAGATGGTGTTGTCTTGATGCTCAAGGTAAGATAAAGGAATCTTCCATGCCAAGAGCTACTCAACTTGCTATGCATCAACTCATTAGTACTTGACTTGTCTGTGCTGCTGACTTTGGTATGGTGCCAAGTTCCTATCCAACAGTAGGACCTAGTCCAGTGAGAATTCCATCCATTGGCTCTTGGATTAGAGAATCATTTCTAAAATAAGAAAATTTACTCAGGGAACATAAAACCTGTTGAGGAAACCTCAAAGACCAGTGTCCACCTGGAGATCAGGTAACCTCATACTTCCCACGCTGAGACCAGCTCCTACCCACACCACCAAGTTCACCTAACCTCTTCATTCTTCTATCTTCAACAGTCATTAAAAGCAGACATATGGTTCGTCCCTGCAATAAGGACTTAAATCTATAACAAAGTCAAATTCTACAACAAAGCATATTCAGTTATTCCTGTCCCCAGTGTCTTCCTTTGAAAGATGCCACACCATTTTCTCTGTGTTCCTTTGTATGAGTTGATTATTTAGAACACTACATGTTATTATTAGAATGCAACTAGATTAGAACATTGTTAACCAAAACACAAAAGCTTTGTGCTCTGGTTATGTCAGACTCCAAAAGGAATCACAGTTCTCCATGTACCCTAATTACACAGAATAAAAGTTTCTACTACGTTATATCAGATTTGTTAGCACAAAGCTGATTCTGATCTAGGTTTCTTTCTTAGTAAGTTAATATGTTTCTCCCACAAGAAGCAGTAAAAAGCAAAGTGTCTTTGGTTAAAAATGCCATGTTGAGAGCTATTTCCTTTTGCAAGCTCCCAAATACACTCCCTGTTAATTTTCCACACAGGCTTACAAGCATCACAGATAACTCTCTACCATCATTTAGAACAGTAGTTCTCAACCTTCCTAATGCCGCAACCCTTTAATACAGTTCCTCATGTTGTGGTGACCCCCAACCATAAAATTATTTTCGTTGCTACTTCATAACTATAACTTTGCTACTGTTATGAATCGTAATGTAAATATCTGATATGCAGGATGTATTTAAATTGAATATAACCCACAGGTTGAGAACCGCTGGTCTAGATTATATGCTTTAAGGGATCAGGAGGATGGAATGGATAGCGGAGGCATCACATAGAACTATAATTATAAAGAGTTTTAGATAACTTTTTAAAGGAGTGGCCTACCTAGGGAGGGTGTGCTACCCTTTCAGGTTACACTTCAGGGGCCAATCAAACCCAAGTTTGTAAATACTCAGGGTCCAGACTTTGGTTTGCTCTGCTCAGGTACCAGTGGGTGATATGTGGCACCATAGGCCAGAGGAAATAATTAGAAAGTGTTTGGGTTTTTAATGGCAAAAGGGACTCCAACTCCACTTCCTTTGTACATAGGACTGGAATTGGAAAAGACCTTAGAGAATGTCTTGTCCAACACTCTTATTAAAGATGGGGAAACAAAGGCCCAGAGAGTTGAACTGACTTGCATTCTTGACTATCACTTATAATAATTACAATAAAGACAGAATCATACTTTTCCCTGTGTACAGTATAGAACACCTTTTGATTTACAAATCAACTTCCATATTCCATTATTTCATTTAAGCCTCACAATAGCCCATTAAGATTAAAAGGACAAAAATTAGACATTCTCCTAATGTTTTAGATTAGAAAACCGAGGCCCAGAGACTGGAAGATTCTTGCCTGAAGTCACATGGCTAATAAATCACAGACCCTTCCTTGGATACAACTATCATGTGTCTGCATATGACTTCAAAATCAACAAATCTATCCCTCATCTCTCCTGAGTTCCAGTCCCAGATCATCAGCTGCCCACTGGATATCTCCACCTGGAAGTCCCATAAACTTTTAGAACTCAACATGCCTGAAACAGAGTTCATTATGTTTCCCTGAAAAGCACCCTTGTCCCAAATTCCCTATTAGGGTTCCTCAAGATCACCACCTTCACCAGTTTACCCAGATCTGAAACCTCAGAATCATCTTTGGTTCTACCTCTCACCCAGGTCAATTAGTTGAGAAGTCTTATCAATTTTACCTCTAAGACATGTTCTATAACTAACCCCTTCTCTCTACTCAACTGGCCATCACCCCCATTCAGGCCTCTTCATGACCCTATGGACCAACTGTTCATGGAATTTTCTTGGCAAAGGTACTGGAGTGGTTTGCCATTTCCTTCTCTAGCCAATTAAGGCAAATAGAGGTTAAGTGACCTGCCCAGCGTCACACAGCTAGTAAGTGTCTGAGGCCAGATTTAAACTCAAGTCTTCCTGACTCTAGGCCCAATGCTGTATCCATGAAGCCATCTAGCTTCCCAAAAAACGTTATCAATTATCTCTGAAAGGGCATTCTTGTTGCTTTTCAGTCTCTTTATCCTACTTGGATGGTGCTACCCCATTTGGGATTTTCTTGGCAAAGACACTAGAGTGGTTTGCTGCTTCCTTCTCCAGCTCATTTGACAGATGAAGAAACTAAGGCAAACCGGGTTAAATGACTTATTTAGGAAATGTGTGTGACAGGGTCACAGAGCTGGTAAGTATCTGAGGCTAGATTTGAACTCAGGTCTTCTTGACTCCAGGCCTAGCTCTTTATCCACTTCTCCACCTAGCTGCCCCCAGAGCTCATTACCTTTCCGTAGGCTATTGCCCTCTAATTAGTCTCCTTGTAGTCTACACTATCTTCCCTCTCCAACCTATGCTTACTACAACAGCCAAGTTGGCATTCCTAAAACATAGGTCTGACCATATCACTGCTCCAAAAGCTTCAAGGCATCCTGATGTTTTCTGAATAAAACAGAACCTCTTTTATTATTATTATTTGAATTTTACTATCTATGCACATTGCTTCCATCTGAGAGAATGTGGCCTCCCTAGGGACATTTTGCAATTGTTTTTATGTTCTTAGCTCTGAGCACAGTGTCTGGCACATAGAATCTTAGTAATTAGGTATAGAAGACATGAGAAGTCATATAATCCAAAATCTTCATTTTACAGATGAGGATACTGAGTTGAAATGACTAGTCCCAAAGTGACTTGCCAAAGGTCACATGAGCATTAAGGTGTTTGAACCCAGCTCCTCTGAATCCAAAGAGCATGGTGTTCTTCCCATTGTCCTTTTATATCCTCCT
>JAQQSU010008019.1:0-13062 GCA_028627135.1 Pseudochirops cupreus | reverse complement strand
TCTGTCCATCTGTCTGTCTATCTATTTTTCTATTTGTCTGTATATCTATCTATCTATCTATCTGTCTGTCTGTCTGTCTGTCTATCTATCTATCTATCTGTCTGTCTGTCTGTCTGTCTATCTATCTATCTATCTGTCTGTCTGTCTGTCTATTTTTTCTATTTGTCTGTCTATCTATCTATATGTCTGTGTATTCATCTATCTATTTTTTCTATTTGTCTGTCTGTCTATCTATCTGTCTGTCTGTCTGTCCATCTGTCTGTCTGTCTATCTATCTGTCTATCTGTCTGTCTGTCTGTCTGTCTGTCTATTTTTCTTTTTATCTATCTTTCTATCTATCTATCTGTCTGTCTGTCCATCTGTCTATCTATTTTTTTCTATTTGTCTGTCTGTCTATCTGTCTGTCTGTCTGTCCATCTGTCTGTCTATCTATTTATCTCTGTGTGGATAGGCTATTGTTTAGTCATGTGTGACTCTTCATGACCCCATTTGGTGTTTTCTTGGCAAAGATACTAGAGTGCTTTGCCATTTCCTTCTCCAGCTCATTTTACAGATGAGGAAACTGAGGCAAATGGGTTGGGTGATTTGCTAGTAAGTATCTGAGGCCAGATTTGAGCTCAGGATGATGAGTCTTTCTGACTCCAGCCTGGACACTCTATCTACTGTGCCAGCAGCTGCATGCATACATACATACATTCATACATACATGTGTGTGTACATACACATATTTATATCCTCTCTGTCACCTCCAGAACATTCTCCCTCCTTTCTCATTGAGTTCAGTGCCTTCCTCACACACAATCTTTCTCTCCAACCCAATTGCTTTCTCCATTTCAGCAAACTTCATCATAAATATTGATAGTCCATCAAATACCCTAAATTCTTAGTTCCTCAGTTTACATAACTGCCATGCCCCAATCCTCCATTCTACCTCAACCACACACAAGGATGATCATTCCCTTGATCTTGCCATCACCCATGTGCTTTCCACTTCCATTTCTAAGGACTCTAAAGTTCCTTAATCCATTCTTAATTTTTTTTAAACTTTCCATCTCTCCTTAAACCTAACACCTCCTAAATCTACTTCTCACCCTTGCCATTTCTTTCAGTTCCTCTATCCCTCACTCCCATCCCAGACCCTCATCCTTGCTGTGGTTACACTCTTCTTCCTTCCCAATCTTCCCCCTTCCCAATCTTGACCTCTACACAATCCCCTCCTATTGAATCCTTTGTTCTGTTTTACTGTTAATCCTGCCTTGCCAAACTCCAGCCTGGGATTACTCCCACCATCTACCTCCTTCTATTCTCCTCATGTGTTACTGAATCCAACCAAAGGAATCACAAAAACATGTTGAAAGGGTCCACTATAAATCTGTGCTGACTAATCTCAATTAGACCCTCATTACAGTTAGGCAATCCTCCTCCTTTTCCCTCATTCTTCCTCCCACTCACCACAGCAGTTGTTCCAAATCTTTCCATCTCTCCTCAAGCTTCCCGTGTCATCTCCTCCCCCCAGATTCTCACTGCTGAGGGCCTCACCTCATCCTTCACTGAAAAATAAAGTCCTTTTACTTAGAACTTTCTTTTCTCCTGCACCCTTTCCTCCGGTATCATCCCATTCTATGTGCCCCTTTGCTCCACTCTGTGATGATTAGGCGACCCTTTTGCTTGCCAAGGTCAGCCCTTCTCCATGTACTCTTTATCCCACCTTCTTCCATCTTCTCCAGCAGGGCACCTTCAACAGCAACCCCATCCTCTCTCTAATCTTCTAGTTTTACCTGCTGGCTTCTGCCTAAAAGACACTCACAAGTCTCTGCCATCTGTAAATAATCCTCATTAGATCCTGCCTGCCCACTGGCTATGGTCCTCCCTCCCTTCTCAGCTTCTCAAAGCAGAAGACAAAGCCATATATAATTGGTGCCTCCACTTCCTCTCCTTTCACTTCCTTCTAACTTCTCTGAAAACTGGCTTCCTCTCTCACTATTCAACTGAAATCACTCTGTTCAAAGTGACCAACAATATTGTAACTGCTACATGTAATAGTTTCTTCTTCATCTTCATCCCTCGTAATCTCATTGTAAAATTGGACATATCTGATCACCTTCTCAGCCTAGATCTCTCCTCTATAGGTTTTAGTGACTGCTATCTCTTGGTTCATCCTTGACATTGTACATTTTTGGGGTATATCCAGCACTTCTGGTGCATTAAGAGATGTTTAACAAATGCTTGGTTACTTGATTTGGTTTGACAACAAATCTGCTTCCTCTTCATCCATAACCCTAAATTTAACCCTAAACTATTAATTGTAGGTGTCCTTCAAGGCTCTGTTGGGGATCCTCTTCTCTTCTCCATCTACACTCTTATTTTGTGCTCTCATCAAACTACCAGAGGTTTAATGGCTGTCTTTATGCTTCCCAGATGATTCCCAGATATATTTATCCATCCCTAGTTATTCTCCTCAGGTTTATTCCCACATCACCAAATGCCTACTAGACATTTTGAACTGGATGTCTCACAGACATCTCAAATTCAACATATTCCAAACAACACTCATTATCTTTTCCCCCAAACACTTCCCTCTTCTTAATTTTCCTAAGGGGAAGAGGGAACCATCAAGTTTATATAATAACCTCAGTACTATCCTCAACACCTTTCTTTTGCTCATTCCATACATGGAATCAGTTGCCAAGACCTGAAGTGACTTTCCCAAAGTTACACAGTAAATTGAAGAACCAGGAAGAACCCAGATCCTCTCATTCCAAATGTAGCACTCTTTCCCTAATGCCAACATGAATCTCCATTTTGGGATTTGAGAGCACTGCATAATTTCCCAAATGTCCTTGAACTCAGTCTCCTAGCCCAAGCCCATTGTTTGTCTGAGTGTCTCTCTCTTTCATCTATATGTGCACACACACACATAGATATTACTGTATAGATATGTATATGCACATGTATGTGTATATGTATTTACACACATGTACATGCACATATGTATTGTGCGCATATAAAATATATATATTTATAAATGGGTGTATATGTGTACACACACTAATACATACCTATGTAGTAGTTTTATATTATAACCTTTATAATATATGGAGTTTTTGTCCATCTACTTTGTTTTTCTACTGTAGATGATGAGACTGATCTTTCACATTTTTGTGAATTTCACTGAGGAGCCTTGCAGCATCTCCAGGCTAAATGCAATATCTACAGTGTTATTTGTAACTGAATATTTGGAGTACTGACATCTTGTATTAAGTATTAATAGGGCAGTTATAGGTGGCACAGTAGATAGTGTTGAACCTGAAGTCAGAAAAACTCATCTTCCTGAGTTCAAATCTATCTTCAAGATACTAGCTCTGTGACCCTGGGTAAGTCACTTAATTCTGTTTGCCTCAGTTTCTTTATCTCTCAAATAAGCTAGAGAAGGAAATGGCAGACCACTCCACTATCTTTGCCAAAAAAACTCCAAAAGGGATCACAGAGTATCAGACACAACTGAAAAACTACTGAATAACAACTGAACAAAAAGGTAAAAGAACAAAGGTTGTGGAGTCATAGGACCTGGGTTCAAATGTTGGCACTGCTACTTTTTTACCTGTGTGACTTTGGGAAAATGGTTTAATCTCTCTGAGTTTCAGCTTCTTCATCTACAAAATGAAGGGATTGGGTTAGGTAGCCTCTAAGGTGCGTTCCCATTCTAAGTCTATGATCTGCCATAATTTATAGTCCTGTATTCTTCATGCTTTCTGCCATCTGTTTTTCTCCTGTATATTTCTATTGACCCTCTTCTTTTTCCTCCATTGTATGATGACCTTTTCAGAGGAGGATTCATGGCTATGGTCTCTTATCTATGATTTCTTGTTAATGTTTGCCTGATCAATCAATCAATTATTTTTTTTTAAACCTACATTTATTGAATGCCAACTATCAGCCAGGGAGTACAGCATAGTAAATAGAGAGACAGCCTTACAGTCAGGAAGATCCATGTTCTACCTGACATATACTAGCTATGAGGTCACAGGCAAGTGATTCAACCTCTAAACGTTCCATATGATTCTTTAACAATCGCTAACCTGAATTGATAGAAGGAATTTCCTCACTAGGAATTCCTTCTACTACTGAGATAGTAGTCCCAGATCACAGAAGATATAGACAAATAGGATACCATTGTTGCTGATGCCTATTTAAATTTCCTGTTAGGTATGCTGTTTTGATCAAGACAGAGAAGATTTTAATCCTGGACCCCTCACTTCAGAAATTCCTCCATATAGATAGATGGATAGACAGATAGATGATGGATGACAAACATAGATAGATGGATAGATAGATGAGATGGTAGATAGATAGATGGATAGATGGATGGATGGTAGATAGATGGATAGATGGATGGATGGATGGATGGATGGATGGATGGATGGATGACAGATTTGAGGGGTTGGGATATGGCTAACAGTAGAAAATGTCACAGAAAAGGTTGATTCTGGCACCTGAACTAAGCCTTTAAGGGGAGGTAGGTATTCTTAGGGGTACAGTTGAGGAGGAAAAGCATTTCACATTTTAGGGACAGTCTGTGTAAAGGCATTAAGATAAGAGACAGAATGTAGGAAAAAATGTGCTATTTAGCAAATATGACTAGAACATAAGAGTGGAAGAATGTGACATGTCTGGAAAAATAGACTAGCACCAGCTTTAGAAGGATTTTAAATACCCCAAAGAGTAGTTTGCATTTTAGTGTAGGAGCAATGGGTTTCTTGAGTAAAAGAGTGACTGAGTCAGACCTGTGCTTTAAGAACATCAATTTGGCAGCTGCACATGGGATGAATTAGATAAGGGAGAGATGGGAAACAGGAGACCCATTGGGAGGCTCTTGTAATGCAGGTTAGAAGAAATGTACTAGGGTAGTAGCCATGTGAATTGAGAAAAGAGGACAGATGTTTTAGATATTGTTGAGGGAAAAGGAATAAGACTTGGCAATTGATTAGATCGTAAAGTGAAAATTAGCTTCAAACTCATGATCCCAAAGGTTTATTCTAATTTCACACAACGCCAGGAAGTCCTATTACTAATACACAATGATGTTTGGGTTTCTGACAATTTCCTCCAAAGTCAGAACAGAGGACAGAAAGAGCTTTACAATTCATTTCAAGGCCTGAAAAAAAGTCATTTACTGGTGGGGCTGGATTTCCTGGAACAGTTGGTGACTTCTTTTTTGTGTATGTATGAGATATGAAGCAAGATATATCTGAGAACCCAAGAATCAGATTGAAAACGCTGATTACATGAACAAGGTTTTTGTGGTTTAATTTTCTTTGTGTCTTTAAAAAGAAAAAAATTAGATTGGCTATCAAACTGATCTTAAAGCAACACATGACTGATGGTTGTTTTTTCTTCTTAGTATCGGCTGTTGTTTTCATCATCTTCCTCTCTCCTTACCACCAAATTGTTTTTCATAGACTTGTCAGTTGCAGTTCTGAGTGCACATGTCTTTGTCTATATAGTTGTCTTTTTCCATCTTTATTTAATGAGGGCTCTTTAAAAGCTATATTAGAATACACATATTCCAAAGGCAAAGGTGGGGATGGGCAGAACCATCTCTATCAATTCCACTCATCAGGCTTCAAGCTTATTGAAGATCACATGATAACATTCCAAATGGATTATCAAGGTGATATAAGAGTTAGGTCTTAAAAAGATAACACTGAAAATGGAGAAAGTTAAGAGTGTGTATCTAGCAAGATACATTATGTTAAAAGGCACTATAAATAATGAAATCATGTTATGGGATCGTGTTCAACTCTTCATGACCCCATGGAGTTTTCTTGGCAAAGATATTGAGATAGTTTGCTATTTTCTTCTCCAGTGTGTCCCCATCATACAGATAAAGAACTTGAGGCAAATAAGGGTTAAGTGACTTGCCCAGGGTCACACAGCTAGTAAGTATCTGGGGACGTATTTGAATTCAGATCCTCCTGACTCCAGACCTGGTACTCTATCTACTGTTCTATCCAGCTGCCCCCATAGCAGTATTATATGTATGTATGTATGCATATATGTACTTATGTTTGTATATACATATATAAATATATACAACTATCAAATTGCATAGCATCTAAGTACTAAAATGTAAAGCTAATTGAATTATAAAAAAGCATAGTTATTAAGATAATAATTGTCGGGGATTTCGACATACCTCTCTCAGATTTAGATAAATCCAGCAGAAAAAAATGGAAGTTAAGGATCCAAACAGAATGTTAGAAAGTTAGAAATGATAGACTTCTAGCAATGATTGAATGGCAGTATTAAGAAATATGACAATTTTAATGCGTCGACTCTGCCTGTATAAAAATTGGCCATGTATTAGGGTATAAAAAATTCATAAAGAAAAGCAAAAATGCAAAACAGTAAACATTTATAGACCATAATGTGAGATAAATTGAAATCAACAATGGCAGTATGAATAAAAACTCAGATTATAAGGAAAGATGAAGTATAAATGTAAAGAATTAGTAGATCAAAGAATAAACCATGGAAACATTAAATAACTATACTTAGTAAAATGATAACTATAAGATGACCTATAAAAATGTGTTGTGAAGTGTTAGGCTGTAAATAAACTTTCTTAGCTGTGGCTCTTTACATTAATGTATGTATTTTTGACCCAGCTGTATTTCTTATCTGTTTTCTATTAGCTAATTCTCTCAGCTATACACTCTTTCTCCTATTATCTCCATTGTATGATGACCTTTGAGGTGAAGAACTCTGATCATTTTCTATTATCTATAATATATGACTTCTTACCTGATGTCTGATTTATTCACTAAGTATATAATATGTTATTATATATTATAAACATACACACAGACACACATATATACACATATGGTTCTCCTTTCCACATTGTGGGGGTTAGGGGCCAATATGTGTAAAAATTTTTGGCCCTCCCTTTGTACCAGAAAAGTCTGAATTTTTTTCTTTTTCTTTCATGGGGTGTTTACAGTACCTTATTGTAAAATTTGGGTTAAATATTTTGTCATAGGCTCTATTCAGGTCAATGTTAAGTAAAAATACTTGTATGGAAAAGAAATAAAAATGTTTTACTTATTTTAACTTTAAAAAAGAAATTGTATATAGTTATGTTATTAAAAGAAAATATGTTGACATTATGCAATACTATACATATATTTTGGACATTTCTGTGTTTCTAAACATTTTCTGCGTTGTCTGTTGGCATTTGTGCATCCACAAAACTCATCAACCCCCTCAAATTCCCATTTAACTTCTTATGCCAACCCATAACATATCAAAACTGCGATGGGGGAAGTTAGTATGCGGAAGGGATAACGATATATATAGTTGTTCAGTCACATCTGACTCTTCATGACCCCATTTGGGTTTTTTTTTTCAGCAGACATACTGGAGTGCTTTGCAATTTCCTTCTCCAACTTACATGGCAGATAAAGAAACTGAGGCAAATAGGATTAAGGGACTTGACCAGGGTCACACAGCTAGTAAATATATGAAGCCAGACTTTAACTCAGGTCTTCCTGACTCTTGGCCTGGTGCTCCATCTATTGGATTATCTAGGTGCTCTATAAAGGCTTATTCCCTCCCCTCAACATTCTTTTTGCTATTTCTCCTGTACAATTCTTCATTTGTGACGCATTGTACCCTTGCTCATGTGCACCATGGGCCTTTTCCAGTCCTCTTTGGGTGTCCTTCCCACTTGAATCCATTGGTCCTGATGACTTTCCAACATGGAGGAAGATGAAGCTGAGAAAAGTTGGGATTTCCCAGTCACACAGCTAGTCAATATCTTTTGACACGAAGGCCAGTTGATGCTCTTTCCACTATACATGAGAGATGGCAACCTTTCAAATTCTCCAAGTCATACATGGCATCCTAGAGTCAGAGTGAGATGGGCCCTTAGACATGCCCATAGTCATAGTATGACAGAATCATAGAGTTAGAGTCAGAAGTTATCAAGTCCAACAGTCTCATTTTCATTACAGGGAAACAGACCCAGAGAGGTAGAAATTGCTTGACAAGGTCATACAGCAAATTAGGGGTAAACTTAGGTCATAGGGTTGGAGCTAGAAGGAGCATAGGGGTCATCTAATCCAACCCACCATTTTACATATAAGGAAACTAAGACCAAGAGACATGTGAATTGTATTGTCCACAGTCATAAGAGCATAGCTTTAGAGTGAGAAAATACCTCAGGTATCATGTAGTTCAGCTCCTTTATTTTACAGATCAATAAACACAAACCAGGTGATGCTGTGGATAGAGCAGCAACCATGGAGTTGGGAAGACTCATCTTTCTGAGTTCAAATCTGGCCTCAAACACTTCCTAGCTGTGTGACCCTGGGCAAGTCACTGAACCCTGTTTGCCTCAGTTTCCTCATCTGTCAAATGAGCTGGAGAAGGACATGGCAAACCACTACAATATCTTTGCCACGAAAACCATAAATGAGGTCACAATGAGTCAGACATGACTGAACAACTGAAGCTCAGAGACCAACTACTGCAATTCATACTTGAAGCATGAACCTCTGCATAATACCTCCAACAGCTGATCTCTCACTCTCTGCTCAAAGAGTCCCCCTCCATCCCAGGACAAATTGCCCCATCGCACATCTTTTTTTTTCTTCTTTTTAAAATGTTGAGAGTAGATCAGTGGCCTAGATGTGAAAGAGGGGAGTGTTATTTTTGAAGAGGTCCCAATTACTGCTTCATTCATTCCAATAGCAAACAAAGCATCGGCCCCACTGATTTGTGGGAAGGAATTCGTGGTCATTGTTAGAGAGGAGGCAGTCTCTCATTGTGAACAACACTGGATTCAGTTAAGCTGTCACACACCCCTTTTAAGACAACAGGATAATTTGTGTGGTGGCTATTTTAAATGCCAGGATAGAAGCATGTGTTCTTGCATTTCTAAGACTGTAAATAGGGGGCTGCTGAATAAATCCCCAGAGAGGCTGAGGAAGTCAGGAAGGTGAGGGACTGGAGAAAGAGAATCACAGGATGAAAGTCTTAATATTGTGAAGTGGAGGGAGGCTTCTGCCATGTCCTAGTTGAATCATGCTGAGGTGCCTGGTTTTATATTTTTGGAAAACTTTGGTCGAAGAATTAAGTGCCTGCTCTAATACCTTACAATGTAATTGAATTCTGTGATGCAATTACTCATTTGGGGGAGTTTTTGATTTGTTCTCCATATCCAGCATGTGGTAATTCTATGCACTTTACAGTTTACCTTACATTAAATAAAATAGCAACACCAGATTAGATTAATAGCTCACATTTTAAATGGCCAAGGCCCTTGGACCTGATCCATAATGCTTTGAGGTCCAAGAACATTCTTTAGAAACTTTGGACAAACTCGGATGAAACAGCAGGTCAGCAGTGGAAGGAGAAGAGGTTGACGTGGTTGGAAGGAGATATGGTAGTCCCCCCAAACCCTCCTTTGTTTAGGGGAATGGGAGCCCATTCTTTCTTTCTACAGGCTGTATTTTCTCCGGATCATTGCATGTCACAGACTCCTTGGGGAGTTTGGTGAAGCCTTTCTCAAAATTATTTTAAAATGCATAAAACAAAACATATAGGCTTACAAAAGAAATCATCTATATTGAAATAGTTATCAAAATGTGCATATTTTTAAAAATTCATGGGCCCCAGGTAAAGAAGCTCTTCTCTAGACCTGCCCAATTTGTTTCTACCTTCTCTTCCTCCTTCTCTAGGATTTTCTATGCACTCTGAGGTACAGACTCTTCTTAACTGGGTAGAGTGTGGTTGTATCCTCTCCCCTCTGTGGATAAAGTTGTATCCATATGGCATGGCCTCCTTTTTCTCTTCCTTTGCTCCCCTTCTCATGACTGTGGATGTCTTAGGATCTCATGTCATTTAAGACATGGTAAGTAAAGACCTGTCATTTTCAGCATTTGTTGGCCAGCCTGCCTCCTCTGTTGAAGTCTAACTCAAGGTGGTATTGGATTAACTCATGGTGAGCATTGGTTCTAAAGGTGATACCTCTTAGGTATGTTGGCATCAGTTTTGGGATGAACGGAGATAGGTAACCTCTTCATTCATTCTAGGTGCATTGTGATAACTGAATGGGGCTTCTGTACATCAGTGGAACCACTGACATAAAATCTACAATAAATGTGGTATTAGAATTGGTTACATGTGGGTTTGGCTCATCATCTTGCAGTAACCTCCCCATTTGTTTAGAAGTTTGAGGAAAAGGATGTTGTAATTAATTTACATTCTGGTTAATTGAGAGATCTCACATCTGCTCTATCTTCTCTGCAGAGACCTTCCTGGTCTGTGGCAAACTGGAATAATGCCCTGCTTCTGGGCTTTGTGGGGCCCATCATTGTGAATGAGGCAGCTGGGTGTGACTTAGTTTTTAAAGACTCTTCCTAGGGAAACAGCCCAAAGCAATATAGTGGCTTCCATGCTTCGAAGGCCCTTCATTTATTTATTTACTTATTTAAATTGTAGTGACTGATGAAATGGGGGGACTCTTTTCATCAACATATGTTTATAAAAAAAATAATTTTTAACAAGATTTATGTACTTCACTTTATGCTCGTATGTAAGACCCATTGGAGAGACCAAATAAGAGAATTATAGATCTAATAGAAAAGACTTGGATGACATTTAGTTCAACCAATTCATTTTACAGATGAGGAAACTGAGGCATCTTGAAAGTTAACTTGCTCAAGATCACCCAGATGGTAAGTGACAGAGGCAGGGCTTTTAAAATTATTTATGCCTGCATATTGATTTTTGTGCACATTTATTATCTGTCCCTCACAATCGCCCCATTGAATATTAAATAAAAATTAAAATCAAACCCTCATAACAAAAACTCATAGTCCAATGAAACAGATTTCCATATTGGCAGTGCCCCAAAATATATAACTTACTCTACATTCTAAATTCTTCTCTGTCACTGGGTGAGTAGCATGCTTCCTCTTTAGGCCTCTGGACTCATGATTTGATTGAATTGGTCAGAATTCTAGTATTCCAAAATAATTTTTTATTTATAATGTTATTGCTATTATATAAATTATTCTCCTTGTTTGGCTCACTTCATTCTAGACTAATGTTCATAGAGGTTTACTTAGATTCCTCTAGAAACTGTCCATTTCATCATTTCTTCTGACATAATATTCCATTGCATTCACATAACATAATTGACTTAGCCATTTCCTAATAAATGGATGTCCCTTTAGTTCTTAATTTTTTGCTACTGTGAAAAGAGCTGCTAAGGAAAAAAAGTGTATATACAAGCTGACATTGCTCTCATCATCTTCATCATCATCATCATCATCATCTTCTTCTTCTTCTTTTGCTTCTCCTCTTCCTTCTTCTTCTTCCTCCTCTTCCTCTTCCTCTTTCCCCTCTCCATCCTTCCTTTTCTGCCCTGCTCCCATGCTCTCCTCACCAAAATCCCATCTATATCAATTGGCCATTTTCAGACTATAATATTTAGCAGTAAAGCTTTTGTTGAACTTTCTGGCATCTTTCTTGAATTCAGAAAGTATTTTAGAATTTCTCAGAAACAATGCATCATCATTGAGACATGGTACTAGAGACACAGAAAATACTAGATATTGGGGTCAAATCTGTTCTGACTCTATGAGATGTGCTAGAATTTTTTTAAAATTTTTACTCTTAAACACCTGTCAGCTTGTTTATTTGTTCTCTTTGTCACAAGTAAAATGTAGACAACTTCCCATTCCTGTCTTGAGCTTATAGAAGAGACATGAGTGGCCATTGAGTCAAATCTCTAATTTTACAGATAAGGAAATTGAGAATGAGATAGAAGACATGACTGGCCCAAGGTCACACAGATGGTAAATTACAGAGATGCTCTTAACTTCAAGTCCAACACTCTTTCCACTAGACCACATTGTGATTCTGGATGAATGGATTAGACTTTATTAAACTTTCTCCTGTGCTTTCTGACCTTGCTTATCTAGTACTTATCTTTAAGTTCATTGGCCAAGGGCTTATTAATTATTCAATAACCTAAAAATCTATTTCCTTATGTCTATTTTTTTTTTGCAAATGCAGCACTAGGTAGATAACAGCTGGGCCTTTGGAGATAGTGCAAATATTTAATTTGGATCTTCTTCCTTCATGCCTTCCCAAAGTCCTTTCTTCTAGCCTAGTGACTCTCAACTTCTTGCCAACTCACTTTCTTCCCATGACCCTAATTGAGGATGGGTTAAAGCCAAAGATTAAAAATGAAATCTGCTCTAGAGATAGTTACTATTTTTTTAAAGAACAACCATGATGTGAAAGAATTAAGAATCAGAGAAATCAAAACCAAAAAGATACTAAGATTTCATCTCACACTCAGCAAATTGACCAAGATGATAAAAGATAGGAATGGTCCATGTTTGTGGAGCTACAGAAAGTCAGGAACACTAATATACTTTGAGGGGAGCTATAAATTGGGTCGACTGTTCTGGGAAGCAATTTGGAATTTCACTAGAGAAGTGGCTAAAATATTTATGTTCTTTGATCCAGAGCTTTTCCACTGGAAATATTACCCCAAGAAGTTGGAGATAGAAAAACTCCATATACATCAAAAGAGCAGGGGTGGAGGTGGATGGGGAGAGAATGAATGACCTTGGATTGGCAAATGGCTAGATAATACAGGGTATTTTAATATAATGGGATATTGTTCTTTAAGAAACAATGAATATGAAAAATTCAGAGAAGAATGGGAAGACTTATGAACTGATATGTAGTGAAGTTAGCAGAACAAAGAAAACAGTAGGCACAATGACTACAACTGTGTAAACAGGAAGGATAACAAGATTTTTTTTTTTTTTTTACAGAAGAACATTGTCAGTTTTATTTTCATTTACATATCTCAGAGGGAAAAAGAAAAACATTCATGGTGCATGAAAATATACAGATTCCTCTATTCTATAGGCACAGGGAGGCAGGAGCATCAGTGGCAGCAGCTGCAACTCTCGCTCTGGGGGGCTTTGCAGACACAGCCCTGGGCACACTTGGCACATCCTGCTGGGCAGCAGG
>JAQQSU010008018.1:0-13062 GCA_028627135.1 Pseudochirops cupreus | reverse complement strand
CATTATATCCATACCTATTCAGTTACCAGAGAGGGAAGCACCAACATCTGGGTTTTTCAAAGCTGGGGTGGGGGGCTAAATGGCTTCCCAGAATCTCATCTGGCCAAATCACAGAATTCGTCTCAAAGTGAGCCACAAAGCAAAACCTCCCATCAGTGTGTTTATATAGCCTTCTCCTGGATCAGAGAATGTCACAGCCCTCTTGACCCACTGCCCAATCACAAAGCAACAAGGCGCAGGCATTCCTGAAAAACAAGCCTCCTGCCGCAGGCTCCACGCAACCACATTCAGCCTATTGGGGCCAGAGTATACTTTCAAATCAGGGAAGGTCCTCAGAGTCACTTAAGCCACCTAAGCAAAGGGCCTGGGGCAGGGAAGATCTTCAAATTCCCATAACAGCAGTCAGAAAGGTTCATCTTCCTGAGGTCAAATTTGCCTCAGACAGTAGCCGTGTGACCCTGGGCAAGTCACTTAACCCAGTTTGCCCCATTTCCTCATCTGTAAAATGACCTGGAGAAGGAAATGGCAGAAACTAGTCCAGTAGCTTTGCCAAGAAAACTCGAAAACCTCCAAATCATGAAGAGTCAGACACAATTGAAAAATGACTAAACAAAGTATCAACCCCTCCATATACACCTCTTCATTTTTAACTTAACCAAAATCTATGTTCTCTTCCTCCCATCCTCCCCCATCCCACTGAGAGCAAAGAAAAGGAAAACTTAATTTCTTACACCAAACTTAGAATTATAACAAACATATTTCTCATAACAAATGGTCATGCAAAACGAATGCCCTCAGTGGTTGTATGCAAAAATACACGCTCATTCACATCTCCTTGTCACTCTTAATGTTCATTTCTTCTCCATAATGGGTAGTATGTTTCATCATCAGTCCTCTGGAATCATGAATGTCAGATACTCCAACTGTCTGGGCGTATAACACTTTGATGCATTGGTGAATACTTCATAGCTCCAGAAAGTGGTGTTTGGAGTTTCGATTTGGAGTCAGAGGACCCAGGTTCATATCCTGAATCTGGCATGACCTTGGGCAAATTATTTAACTAGGTCATTAACTAGGTTAGATCATTTTTTTTCCAATCTTGTCCAACTCTTTGTAATTTGTAACCCCATCTGAGGTTTTCTTGGCAAAGATACTGGGATGGTTTGCCATTTCCTTCTGCAGCTCATTTTACAGATGAGGAAACTGAGGCCGAGTTAAGTGCCTTGTCCAGGGTCACACAGCTAATAAGTATCTGAGGCCAGATTTGAATTCATAAAGATGAGTCTTCCTGACTCTAGAACTAGTGCTCTTATCCACTGTACCACCTAAATGCCCTAATCTTTTGGGGGCTTCAGTTTTTTTCATCAAAATAATGGAATTGGACTAAGCAATCTCTAAGATTTTTTCCAGCTCTGAAATCTAAAAATGCTAAGATATGAGCTTTCTCTAACAAACGAAGTTAGCAGTACCCATCATGTGTAATTCTTAACTAGAATGTTTTTATAATTCTTTCAATACAAGATCTCTACCCAGTATACTGAAGGACTTCTCTAGGCCTTTTAATATTTAACTGGATATCTGTGTATCTTTGTGTTATTTGCCATCCCTTATATCTCTCTAAATGACTAGGCCACTTCCTGTCTGTAATATTATATTGAAATGCTTATAATTAGGCTTTATTAGTGACTAAGGATTGAGAAGGTGTGCTTCAATGAAAACATACGCCTCCTGACCATTACCTCACAGTCTCATTTTTTCCCTTCTTTCCCCACACTTAAAACAGCTTCCATCCTGAAAGAGAGAGAGTCTATTCATGGGTTGCCAAAGCTGGTTTCCTGATTCCAAGTCCTCCCAGCACTGGTATTAACATGTGTGTGTTAGAAAAAGTCAATGCTTGCCAGGACTAGAAAGTATCATAGTATGACAGGTTCAAAACTAAAACTGCCATCCAACTTCCATTTCCTATACTGTGAATGTGAACCAATCGTATTTACCAGACAACTTAGGCTCACCACAACTCGGGCTTATTGTGAAGTTTAGAAGGTGACTTGCTTGAGTATAGGAAGGATTTTGTCTGTCTGTAATGTATATCAGTTGGTATACTAGATGTAGCCAAGAAATGCTTTTGGTGCTTTTAGCACCAGCTGAAGAATTGAACTGATATGGATGGATATGATTGACAGAGCAGCAGCAAAACATCTAACAGCTCCATTATCTCCAAGTCTTTTGTAGTTCCCATTTTCATCTCCATAGCACAGTAACCAGAGATAAATAAAGAAATGCCAAAGACACATTGTGCCCAACTAGGAGTTTTATCCCCTGAAATAGAAGAACGTAAAAACTATTCATCAGAGAAAAGAGCTGACAAATTTTTAGTACTTTGCTAATTTCAGACTCCTTTTTCTTCAAAATAATGTGTGTTTTCCAGATGTTTCCAATCACCACACCTAATAAACTTACAGCAAACAGTTAGGGACATGGATTGCTAGTGCTAGAAGGGACTTTTTAAAACATCTAAGCTAAATCCTTTATTTTACAGATGAGAAAACTGAGATCCACAGAGATTATGACTTATCCAGGGTCACCAGTTGGCAGTGTTTGGATGGTTTTAAATGTTTATGAGAGAAAAAGCATACACTCAAATACATACACACAAAATCAATCTCTTCCTCTGTTGTTAATCAATGATATACACTTAGAAAGAGTATGAATATTTTTTTCCCATGAGAGCAGTTATGACATCATACATGAGTGAGCAAATTTCAAACCACAAACCATTTGGAACAAACAGTGGTCAGATATAGCCGGCACCTTTCCCTTCTCTCACAGCAAGTGTAACCCAGTGGACAAAATTAATTCTTATTTACAACCTTAAAAAAAATGTGAGTGGAAAACAATTACCCGTATAGGATTGACTCTTTCTTTTATGAGTTTACAACAAGACATAGGAGGAAGGAGGGTGACAAGGTTGAGGTGTGGTTTCCTTTATATCAAGGGCATCCTGCCTGAGCAGCTTGAATAAACTTCATTTTAAACAAAGCTTAGAAACTCTCTCAGCTTGAATGAATTGCCAGAATGTCATTTAGGGTGTAACAGACTTCTTTCCACTTTGTAAGTGATAACTTGAGTTGAAGCTACATGAAATGCTTTGTGCTTAGAATGAGCTAGTTAGGTTTCCTTTTATTTCACTGTTCCTGTACTTTATGCAAAGGTCAAGAAGAAAAATCCAGAACATTAGCATCCCATATTTCGCTGTAGGTGGTTACCTCAACAAAACATTTTCCCAGAGACCAATTGGCTCAGATTACTTATCTTCCTTTTACAGGTCGCACTGAAGTCAAACTCTCATCTCAAACCTACGACCTAAGTAGGTATTTTTTTGTCTTTTCCCGTAAGGCAGGAAGGGAGGGTTCTGCATAATGGATCTTGACCTATTGGTTCTCTCTGTCCCTCTTTTGTAATATGTTTCCATTCTTTTTTAGCCTGTAATAGATATTGCTTCTCACATCATCCCCATGCCCCCCAAATTGCCAAAATTCTCAGTTGAGAAAATTAAAGATTACCATAGTGGGCTTCTCCCATCTCACTTCCTTTTACCTTTCCCTAGTTTCCCAAAGCAGGATGCAACAAAGCTTATTTTTCCTAGTAGCTAAGGCAGTTTTTCACAATTTTGCATTTCCCTTTCATGGAGGACAGCAACGCCTTTTCAACTTTTGTCCAGGGTTTTCAAGTTCCCTGAGGACAAGAAAAAAAGATTAGTTCCCAAGGAACCAAGAATATTCCCTCTGCTTTTTGTCAGCAGTGGCCAGTTCTAACAGTGATGAAAGAAAAAAATGTTCAGCAAGCACTTCAAAAGCATTGTGAGAAAATTTCTTCATGATTGTTCCTATCACATTTCAGTTTTAGTTACTTCATTGGTATGTTGAGATATTTCAGGTATTTGATGCCAGAAATGAATTTCATAATATCTTCTTATTTTCACAGCTAAGTATTTATTAACTATTCACAGAACCTGGGGGGAGGGAAAGAGAAGGATCGAAAAGTGACCGTTTTTTATAGATAAAAATCTTAAATTATTTGCCCATGGTTCAAGGTTTCATGTCAAACTATAATTAAAGAGAGGGAATTTAAATATTTGCTGTCTCTCTACATTTTACCAGATTAATCAGATGAAAGAAGCAGATGTTAACAGTTGCTAATGAATTATATTATCAATTAAGTTTTCTCCTGTCCTAAGGATTACCTTATTATCCAGGAGCATTTCAAGTCTATTCGCTCAACAAACACTGAGTGCTCAGTGTGGCCCATAACCTGATGTTTTGAAAAGAACACTTGTTTTAGAGGCAGGGATCTTGGACATTTGAATCTGGACCCTGCTATATAATTGTTTGTGAGACTGATAGGTCTGGGCAGGTCTGTGAACCCCTCTGAGCCTTACCTTCCAGGCCTATAAAATGGGAATATTGATCCTTGTAAAGCTTCCCTCACCAACTTAAGGTGCTGTAGACATTTGAACCACTGATTTTTATGTGCATGTTTCCACAGCACTCCAAAAGTTTGTAAATCAGTTGTGTGGGACTCGAAACTATTTGAAACTTAACCTTCAGCGTATCAAAGTCAAAAGAAATAATGTTTGAGCATACGAATAGTTTGACTTAAATTAATTGGATAAGGGGAAGAGACATAGAAATGGAAGGACGAGGTGAAGAGGGTAGATCTGTGTCCATTGGGGCTTTTTAAACACCAAATCACTTAGGACTCCAGCAGTGGAAGATCTGACAAGGTTCTCTTTTCTGTATAGAAGGAGCTTTTTTGCAAACCAAAGTCCCTTCTGATCAGTGCACCTCTGTCCCCTACATTGCTTTGTCAGAACTAGAGCTACTCTGGATTTCTCTGGAGACCTCTGCAGGTCAGGAGATGGGGAATTGATGTCTGAGAAAGAGAAGAAAAAGGGCAAGAGGACTGACCTTTGCCATGGTATTAGGGGGCTAATCAGCTTAGCTCTCATATTTGTTTTTAGCTAGTTAGCTCAGCTCTCCTTGTAGACAAGGTGATGGGAGAGGAGAAAGCTCAAGAAATGTTGTTTCTCTGCCTTGGTGAGTAAATTTACTCCCAATATCATTGGGAAAGGAGAATTTCTCCTGGGAGCAAAGGCTACATTTCTATCTCTGCTTCCAATTTTAAAATTTAATTCAGGACTTTGTGCCAGGTACAAGGGGGAAGGGAATGAAGAAAATGACAGGACCAGCCTTCCAGAAGGTTACAATCTAGCAGGGAGGGGTTGAGGTCCATACAATGATTGACAAGTCAGAAAATGATGAAAAGCATAGTCAAGGCCAAATAGTAGTATGATAATGTCAAAGAAGGAGAGGAATCCCTGCTAGCTGAGCTGGATAAAGGAAGATGACACCTTAGCTGGGGTGTCAAAGGAAGGGATTTCTGCAAAGATTTATACATGCTTCGTAGTTTCAAAGGTAATATCTTTTTGAGCCTGATCTGCATTTATAGAGGGTTTTGTTTTGGTTTTTTGCAGATGTCAGGTCAAAACTCCAGTAGACTGATGTTGCAAGGTGATTTCTGTTCTGGAAATTTCTTGCCAGTCAGAGCATCAGTCAGTTGAGCAAGCATTTATTAAATGCTTACTACATACCAAGCACTGTGCCAATGCCAGTAGATACAAAGACAAAAATTAAATAGCCCCTGCCTCTAAGAGGCTTACATTCTGTGTACATACATGAGTATCTACTGAATATACACAAATTCATTAGGGGAAGGGAGGGCATGAGCTGCTTGGGGGAATCAGAAAACACTTCATGCAGAATGTGATGCTTGAGCTTTATTTTGAAGAAATCAAGGGCTTCTGAGAGGCAGAGGTGAGGAGGGAGTGCATGTGCAGGTATGGGGCACAGCCAGAGCAACAGTGTGGGGACTAGAGTTGGAAATGCCATGTGTGGAGAAGCAAGAAGACCAGTTTTGCTGAACTCTAACATTCATGAAGGGGAGCAATATATGACGAGGCTGTAAAGATAGGGTAGGTCCAAATGGTGAAGGGATTTAAAGGTCAAATAGGAGTTTATATCTGAACCTCCAGGCAATACAGAGCAGTTAGAGTGTGTTGAGTAGGAGAGTGACAGGGTCAGAGTTCTGCTTTAAGGAAAATCCTTTTCATAACTGGGTAGAGGATGAATTGAGGAAGGAAAGATGTGAGGCAGGGACTTGGCAGTAGTCTGGATGAGAGCTCATGCAGGCATGGACAAAGGTCATAGGATTATAGACCTAGAGTTTCAAGAAACTTTCAAGGCCATCTAACTCAACTGTCTCATTTAAGAGATAAGAAAACTGACACCCAGAGAAATTGTGTGATTTGCCTGGGGTGGTATGGGGAGTAAATGACAAGGCTTAAAGACAGAACTGCATACCTGATGACTAAAATTACGCTCTCCAGCTCAAGCTCTTTCCACAAAGCCACATGGCTGTGATGAGATGTTGTGGAGGTAGAGATAGAAAGATGTGGAAATATTTGTTATGTGGGTTAGGAGTATCTTTGAAGTGTAAACCTGGGAAACTGGAAGAATGATGATACTCACAAAGAAATAGAGAAGCTTGAAAGAGAAATTGTTTAAGGGGGGAAGATAATGATTTTTTTTTGACATGTGGAGTTTAAAATGCCCACAGGACATTCACTTTGAAATGTGTAACGGGCAGTTGATGATCCAGAGGAGAGAGATTACGCCTTCATATATAGACCTATGAATCACCTGCATGGAGGAGATAATTAACCCCATGGGAGCTGATGAGATGACTAGGAGAGTGAGTATAGAGAAAAGGACCCAGGACAGATTGTTGGGATATACCCCACATTCAGCAACAGGGGAAGGTTGAGTAGTATATAGAGGATAAATCAGCAAGAGACTGAGGAATGATAAGGTTACCGATTATGGATTTAAAACTGGAAAAGACATGGGTCATCTAGTCCAACATCACCATTTAGAGCATCATTTGAAACAACTCCCTTCTATGATGCTTTGGTTGGCTTTCAGTTGCCTCTTAAAACCAGTTGGAGCTTTTAGATCTTGAGCCCACATCTCCTCATTGACAACACAAAGTTAACTACAGTTTTACCCATTTATTCCCTCTGGCCCAGTCAGCCTACTTTTCCTGATTATGGAAATAATTTATGTATTAAAATAGAAAAATTCATCCAGCTGGCTTCTATATAATGGATTGGGGAGGGAAAAGTGTAAGCAAGGAGACCAATTTGGAAGCTAATCTAGAAGTCCAGAATTGAGAGAAACAAGCACCTGAACTAGGGGTGTGGCAGTAGAAAACAAATGACTGTAATTAAATATATAAAACAGGCAGAATCTAGAGGGCATGCAGTTCTTTTTGTCTTTTTTTAATTGTAGACACAGGGGAAACTAATTATTTTAATGTTCCTGTTTCAAGTTTTATCTCACAAAGAGAGAGTTGATCCCTTTTCTGTATGCCAGGAGGCAAGGTTGCCAAAAATACCATTGGGAGGCTCACAAAAAGTCTCAGAGAAAATAAAGGTTCCCTCTTAAACTCAGACAATAATAGATCCTGAAAAGAGGTAGGAAGCTTAAAGAAAGAGGGGCAAAGATGGCCAAGAATCATGGCTGTTGTCTAGGTGTTTCATGTTCTAGGTGCTTCATGTGTTGCAAAAATATGAAATGTGTCTTTCCGCAGAATTATCCTACGCTATCAATAACCCCCCAAATTAGGGACAGGCTGATTAATAATTCCAGTTGGGCCAGCAATAACTTTTAGAGTCTACAGCTTATCCTAAGATGAAGTTTACATAAAAAGTTCATTGGTGTTACAAGTTAAACTCCTTCAGCTTGAAATTCAGGTGGTCAAAAGCAATTTAAAATGCATTGGAATGATCATATATTTATCTCCTTATAAATTCTCATATGCTACCCAGAATCACCTGAAACTTAAAAAAAAAAAAAACTACATGTCTCTCTGTTGTGGAGGTAACCCTGGGCCATCAAAAGTTTTCCCCTGAACTTCAAATTCTGATAAACCCTACCAACCCAGCAGGATTTTTAGTACAGTTGTAGCGACCCATCAAGTCTCCTAAGGACCAACTTATCAATTTAAATCCATAGAGCTTCTCAACATAATAAGATTGACTACAAACTGATGAGTTCTTTGGCCAGGGTACCCCTTAAAACAAGGAGGATACCAGAGGACCACCTAGCCCTAATGATCCCTTTCTTTTTTAATAATTAAGTGATAGGGAAAAGCACAAAGAGGAATGAAGAATCGTATAAACTTTAGGCTATAAATATCAATTAAACTGCTATTATGTGCCAGACATTATACTAAGCATTGAGGACATAGAGGAAAGCAAAAAAAAACCACACCAGTCCCTGCTCTCAAGGAAAAAATGAATGATTTATTAAGCACTTAATTATTTGCAGAGCGCTATGCTAACTCTGAAGATCCAAACAGAAAAGCAGAATAGTCCCTGTTCTTAAGTCTAAGGAGAAAGTTAACATGCAAACAACTGTAGAGAAAGAATATAGAGGATAAATTGGAGATGGTCAAGAGAGGGAAGGGACAATCTTTAAGGAGGACTGGGGAAGGCGTTTTGCAAAATATTTAATGTTACCTGAAACTTGAAGGAAGATAGGGAAGCCAGGAGACAGAGACGAGGAGGAAGAGAAATTAAATAAATGAAACCAAAAGAAGTTGCTAAAAGAATAGATGGGACATAGGGTGTACTTGGAGAAGCAAATAAAGGACTTGGATGAGTTGGCTTCAACATGCTTTTGGTAGCCATGAGAAATACCTTTTAATAGGAAATTTAGAAATTTCCTATGTTTTGGAACATAAGCAAACAGACCAACATGAAGACAACTGCAGATTAAGGATCAATATCTTTTGCAGAGGATGGAGGAGAGAAATTCTGTGAAGAATTTGCAAAGAACCTCTGAACCAAGCCCACTTCCATCTTGATTCTTGATCGTTTCAGTACAAAGATACGTCATAGAAAAGGATGTCAAAGAATTTGTTGTAAAATGTAGCTTGAGTTACAAAATTGAGCAAAGAATACTCAGAAACCACGTTCCTGTTTCATCATGCATACTTTCTTCAAGGCGAGTCCAAAGGTATATACCAATTGGACAATGAGTATACCAAGCATTATGATAAAAGAAAAGAAGAACAAAATTTCCTTTTTCTTAAGAGAAAGAAAAAATGGTGACTGATGTAGGAGTTATTTCCAAATTAGTTGTCTATGCACAGTCAGAACATCCACTAGCTACAGCAATAGGTAAAAGGAAAAAAAGCATACACACACCAAATTGGAAGGAAGATTAAAAATGAGAAAAAACTGCTTAAAGTTACAATTACTCCAACCTGAGCTATGCAGACCAACTCTTGACACCAAAAAAAAGAAAAAGGGGGTGGGGCAGAGGGATAAAGTAGAGGGAGGTGGACCTAGGCAGAGACAGACTTAATCCCCGTAGCTGTAGAAATTCAAAGGTTTACTGAAGTAAGAAGGTTAGAGCAGCCTAGCTCTGTTAGATTATAAACTCCTTGAGGGCAGAGACTGTCTTTTTGTATCCCCTAGGTTTAGTAATTAGGTTCTTAGTAAATGTTGATTGATTTAACCAACTGTGCCAGCCCATGTTATAAACTGAGTATCTCCTTTCTAAACATGGAAGCATGGCAACCAAGGGTAAAACTGGATTAGCAGATCAACAGTAATGACATTGGTAAATGGTAAAGCATTATAGGAGGATGTGAGAGGCCTGAGTAGGATCACCTCACTTCTTCTGTCCTTCAGGGATTCTCTTAGTCAGCCTATCCTGCTTCTGTATTACTTTTGTCCACCATCTGCCACAGGAACCCCAATCAAAATACTGGCACCCTCCTCTAAATCTCTTGATAGTAGATTTTGGTGGGACACATGGGTTCTCCATTAATTATCCATTTCACAATACAGTGTGTGTATGTGTGTGTGGGGAGACAAGGAAAATAAGTCTACAGAAAGCTTGACAGGGGCTCCAATTAAGCCAGATCACACACTGAGCATTTAGATAGGACAACAAAAAGGTGGCAAATGGTACAGATTTGTCAGTATTTCCATACCCTATCCTCATCACTGGTCGTAATGGAACCAGCACATTTGAACTCTAACACTTCAGTTCCCATTTTCTATAACAATACATGAAAATGGAACTAAATAAAATGAAATTTAGAAAGAGCAGTTGGACCAATTCCAGTAACATTATAGATTTTATTGTAAAACGATCCCTGGAATTCATTTAGTACATTCTCTTGGTTTTACAGAAAGAAAAACTAAAGCTTAGGGAGATCTACTTACTTGCCCTTACAGCTTAGTTCAATGGAAAAGCTAAATTTTTAAACCCAGATCCTTGGACTCCAAACCTGGTACTCCTAAGATATTCAAACTGCACACAGGAAAAACAACATTACTGGAAATGATACAATTTTGAAAGCAATTTTCAAATTTTTTTTCAGTTTTAAAGTTCTTTAACTTGGTTTTCCAGGATATGTAACTGTTTATAGCCCTTGTAACTGTGGGCCTTTGGGGGATTCCATTAGTTCTTATAAAATGAGAGTCAGAATAGATGACCTCTGAGGTCCCTTCTATCATAATTCTATGGACTTATGATCTCTTTGGAGATTTCTAACTCTCTTTTGAATACTGTAGACTGTAATTCTAAGTACAGTGCCTAGTCTTTCTCCTTTACCATCTTTAGGAACTGGGCTTTCCCAAAACTTCTTTCTTGTGGAAAAGCTTTATTCTGTATCTTCACCTCATACTTAAGAGACTACCTGTAATGTATAATTATCATCCTTCTCCAAAGGGAAGTCCTTTCCATCAAAAAGGTTGTCTGGGTTGAGAGTGAATAACTCAAATTTGGATATGCTAATAGAGAGCTTCTGAGCATGAGTAGTATATTTGAAATCAAAAGACCTGGATTCAAATTCTGCCCCTGATATTTACCAACTGTGTGACTCTGGGTAAGTCACTTAACTTCTCTATGCCTCAGTTTCTTCTCTGTAAAATGAGATTACTAATATTTCATTACCTAACTAACTGGATTGTTCTGAGAAAATTTTTTTCAAACCTGTGTAAATGAGAGTTGTCATTGTTTTCACTTAGGTATTTCAGTACTCCAGAATAAGGTCTGGGTAGCTATTTTTTCCAGCTGATATAAATAGCAATCCTTCTGAGCCATGGTTGATGTTGTGGTTGAAAAATGCATCTTTTTGTGACCAGCCTTCTAGCAATGTGTTTCTCCAGTCTTTGACCAGACATGGAACCTATTGCAAGGCCTTTCTATCTTGGTAGCACAAACCAGAGATTGTATACCATGATTGGCATGGCTTTTGAGAAGCCAGTACCACCTTCACATCATAATGAGTCGTCTCAGTAAGATTCTAACCAATTAATGTGGTGGGAAGGGAAAGGAGGGGAGAGCCTTAACGTCTACCAGATTCTAGGTTTGTGGAGTCAATTCCAGAGGTTGAAGAGAGTTAGCTCTCCTGTCCCAGTGGTACAGTAGATCAAGTACGATGCCTGGAGTCAGGAAGATTTGAATTCAAATCTGGCCTTAGACATTTACAAGCTGTGTAACTTTGGGTGAGTCTGTAAAATGGGGATAATAATAATAGCCCCTATTTTCCAAGGTTGTTGTGAGGATCAGCTGAGGTAATAATTGTAAAGCACTTAGCACAGTGTCTGCCACAAAGTGAGCATTATAGAAATATTAGCTATCATCATCCTCATCATCTCTCAACATTGGAAGAGATTAGTCCCTGATAGCCAAGTGATAAGCATTATACCATTAAGCAGTGAATGCCAGATCTAGCACCCAACTTAGGTATATTACAGCAGTATTATATTATAACTGGCTAGATCTTGGATAGTGGAGAAAAGACAAATACCATCTATGCCCTTCTTTAGATGAGAGAGACATCTCCTGACCCTTGATTGGTGTTTGACGTATGGAAACAGGAACCAGCATCCAGGTGGAGCTGAGAAAGAAGCCTTTGGTTGCAAAACAGTTTGAGGCCAGATAGCTCTTGCTTAGATAGACAAAAAACTCTGCTTCTCGTGTTACTATTCAGCAGCAGCCCTAATTTTCAGTCAGCCTTGAAAATTTAGGATTGCTGATTATCTAGGAAACACATGGCTGAATTCATGGACCGTCTTTTCAGAACTTACCCTTGGTCCTTCCAACACCTCCTGTTTGGCATGCATTCAAGAGCCCCAGTGCTCCTAGATTCCAGGAGCTGTCATCTGGATGGTTAGGAGGAAGTCTCTAATAATCAGTCTAAAGGTGATCTATGTTCATTGACTTCAGAAAACAGGTCTTCCTAGTTCAAATACTAATAATTATTCTGAGAGTAACCTTGGAAGAATCTAGCATTAATTTAGGATAGGGGTTCAGGGTATGCCTAAACCTTTTGCAGAAGTTACAAAAAAAAACCAAACTGTTGAACTTACAGCATGAAAACTACAGTATAAGCTATACAAGCATTTATACTCAAAAGAATTGTTCATTCTCAGTATGTTAGTAAAAAACCAAAAACGAAAGCTACAGTAAACCATCCTTAATAGAAATACTTCTGTTGAGGAAAAGTCTCCCAAATGTGGTTTGCTTTTGCATAGTCAGTATATAATAAGTAACAGTAACAACAATAATAATCAATGTTGTCTCTCCTTCTCTAGAATGTAAACTCTAGAGACTGTTTCAGTTCTGTCCTTATGAAGTACAAGCAGGGGTGGGGAATCTGCAGCCTCCAGATCACATGTGACCCTTTAGGTTCTCAAGTGCACCCGCAGGTTCCCCACCCCTACAAGCTATTAAAACAAAAATCCACCCAGGATGTTGTGTCATTACCAGTTCACCAAAATGCCACACTGGCCTCTGCTACTCATGCGGTCAGTTATTGATGCCTGGAATAATAAAGACAATTTTTACATGATCTGTCATCTATGTATCTATTGATACAGATATCTGTATCTATAGATATAGGTAGATAGATATAGATATA